>BQKZ01001482.1:56172-100245 GCA_036244855.1 Temnopleurus reevesii
GGGGGGGGGGGGGGGGGGGAGGGGGCTTCCCAAGTTGGGCAGGCAGCTGTTGCTTGTGGTAAAAAATACTTCCCCAGCCATTACTTTATCTTGCCCCGGGCTTATGTAGCACCCTAACTTGATCATTTATATATGATTGAAATATTCATAAATTTCTTTTTCATTGTCCAATTTACATCAAACTTTTAAAACTGTTCGTCTGATTTTTAAAAATTTTCATCAGAGAAAGATTCCTAGGCCACAGACCTAAATATGATTTGCTAATCTATTTCTATTTTCATTCTGTATGTAATACGACCAATGTACCCTTGTTTTTGTTGAAATTGATGAATAGAATAATGATAAAGGATTATTATGACAATAATATGATTAGAAAAATATAAACCTTTCTGGTAAAAACTTACAAAACAGACCATGGCAGAAAATGCAGAGAATATCCCCTGTCCTACGGTGTAGCGAATGATAAGTATATCACATTTTCAGTGTTTTGTACATAAATGTGATGATAAATACCTAATTTCTTTCCCAGTCACTCATTTGAATGTAAATTTTATAGCTGTAGCGATATATATGGCGATCAGGAAGATGAATTAATGAAATTTGTATGAACATAAAACTGTCAGGATGCCCCTCTTGCTTGTTTATAATCAACACTTAACTCACGAGATAGATTACAAGGGTAAAAGTCAATGGGCTATATCCCATATTGGTGATTGAGATTTGTGATTCATTCATCAATCACATTCCCAAGTACTCCTCATATACGTGTACATGTAACTTAAAGGTAGAAAACTACACTTGCACACATTACGGTTATGTTTACAACTAAACTTTTTGTGTACCTCAGGTATGCCAAAATGATAACCTCTGTGAAGTATTTTGGTGGAATGTAGTCCAGAATATTGAATTCAAATAAAAATCTATTCTATCATAATTCACCTTGACACCAACGGTAAAGCGATACTCCTAGCGTATTACGGTACCACACACACACACATAAAACATAAGAGCACATACAGTGCGCACTATAATACACTGCCACACCATGCAGAATACGCATTGAGAGAGACTCTTGCGCTATTGGTCAACGAGGGGTAACGGCTGTTTTGAATTTTGAACGCACGGTCCATTAGTTTGAAGCCCGAATAGAAGAATTATTCTTGGAATAATTATAAATGCGCCTATCATGACCAATCTTTGTGCTTAATTGATTGGTGATAAGTTATAACATTTAGTACTCTTCAACATAACACAATAATCTTGGAAAGTCAAATTTTAGGCTGCAAAAGAAGTATTCTACCTTTAACCTTGTATGAAAGGAGGGATTTATGGTCAGTTCTGTTTACACAAGTCATTGTGAATTTGATTTAGGCAGTATTATGGCCAAGCTGTATAAAGCATGATGTGACTCATGATGATGATTTTCTGTGGGAATCCATGGCTTCAGCTTGTGTCAAGATTTCATATTGTCTTATTCTTATTTTAAAAATACCCAATACTTAGCAAACATACATACAAAACAAACAGTAAATAGTCATACAAATCAAATCAAATATCACAGAAGATTACATTTATGTGATGTATAATAAAATATTAATGTTTAATTTGAAGTGAGCTTGATCATTCATCACATTTTCTCTAGGTCATGCATTCACAAGCATTGTCTGCAGGGCGGGGCTAAATATTCACCTGCTTTTAGGGATATCAAATTCATAGTGTTTTTTAAAAAAAAATTTAAAACTTTATTTATGGGATGGAACACCCTCCTCAGCCATAAGGCTGTTCTTCTGAGGGGTCCAGGGAGAAAATGCACTGAATATTTTTAGGTGGGTAGAATCAGGTAATAGTGATTGTTATTTTCATTAACGCTGGCTGTGTATTCGGGCTTCCCGGTTGAACTATGTGAAGATATTTATGATCTTTACTGCTTTATACCTAAACCATCGCAAGCATGATTTATGTGGTGTGAAATCATGAAATGACTCATAGATGCCATTTTTTCTGGAACAGAGTGGTCTCATCTAGCCTATCTCAAGATTTACTATACATGTACTCTGTATCAAATATTAAAATGTATTTTAATGTATTTTTATGTATTGGCTTCAGCAAATTTTTCTCACGAGATATATTGCGTGTAAAGAGGGATCTAAATACTTTTTTGCGCAAAACTATTTTGAACATGAGACTTTGATATCAAATGGAAATAGGGCAAAAATGATTTGCTTCATGGTTTAGTTGATTATACCAAGGAGATTTTAAAGGACAGGAGGACCGACTGAATAAGAAAATATAAATCAACAAGGAAAAAAATACGCTGTATATTTTTAGCCTATTTCTGGCGCAATATGGGAGTTAGAGCAGGTTTAATGAGGCAAATCATTGCAATCCTTGAACATCAAGGAAATAAAGAAATCATTATTCATATGTTAAAAATTGACTTTGTTTTGTAACCATAATACAAAATATCTTTTTGATATTATAATATCTCAATCTTATTAATTCCATATTATGTAACATTTGTCACCAATAAAAGCATCTAGTAAAGATCAATTCTGATTTCCTAACAGCTCTGTACTGAACGCTGGGTCTAAAGCCTTTTCGTTGTTTCTTCACATAAAAGTAATTTGCATTACTCATAAGGGTAAAAGTCACAAAGTTATTACAGCGTGGATCATGGTTATAGCAAGTTATTTAGCAAGTAAACAAGATTTGTGATTCATCATTTGCCCAAGACAAACTACAAAGCTGAACTCATGAGCAACAAAATTAACAAATGCTTTGTGTTGGGCACGTTCATCCAAAATTGTTAATCAAATCAAAGGGCCGCAAAAGAAGTGTCGTTAGTGGGCTATCAGACTAGATTGGACAGTATAGGAAAAATCAGTAGGGATGGGAAATAGATTGAATTAATTTCAATATTAAAGTTTAACTGTTGTAAAAGTACGGTAGTCTGTAGTCTTGTTCTTACTACCGAACTAGAAGAGAGATTCAACTTTGTGTTGAGAAAACCCAATTAGATGTTTTTTTTTTTTAATGTTTAAAAATTATAAATTTGTTTGTAAAAATATTAAAGCAGATCTAGTAAAGATCATATCTGCTCTCCCAACAGCTCTGTCCTGAACACTGGGTCTGAATTTTTTGTTTGTTTCCACTTTCTTCATATAAAAGTAATTTACATAAATCATGAGGGTAAAAGTCATCAAGTTATTACAGCATGGATCATGGTTATAGCAATTTATTTATCAAGGAAACAAGATTTGTGATTCATCATTTGCCAAAGACAAACTACAGAGCTGAACTCAAGAGCAACAAAATTAACAAATGCTTTGTGTTGGGCACGTTCATCCAAAACTATTAATGAAATCAAAGGGCTGCGAAAGAAATTTCCTTGATGGCCTAGTTTAGAGTGCATTGCACAGTATCAGAAGGCAGTCAGGGAAACTCTCGCTTTATCGAGATCTCGTTTTTTCGAGATAATAAGCAGTTCAGCGATAGAGGTCGGAGCGCTACGAATTCATGCATTTCAGATCGCCTGTGTAAAGTGAATGGCAATTTGTTTTTCCGTCTTACATACCCATCATTAAAAAATCATTGAAAAAATCCCTCAAGGTGGCCAATTTTCTTACTAACATTTAAGGTGGAAAATTTCTTTCTCCTCAACATACTAGCGTATGAAAATTCGCCACCTTGATATTTTTTTAAAATAATTTTTTAACGATGGGTATGTAAGACGGAAAAACAAATTGCCATTCACTTTACACAGGCGAGCTGACCCGCACAAATTCTAAGCGCTTCGACCTCTATCGCTGAACTGCGAATAATCTTGAAAAAACGAGATCTCGATAAAGCGAGAGTTTCCCTGACTGGAAGGGGTGAGAACCAGATCGAATTCAATATTTCTTAGAGTGGTACATGTAGTGTTGTAAAAGTACTGTAGTCTGTGGTGGCAGACAATTTGTATGGGATAGCCTAACATTTGTTCATACTACCAAACAAGAAGATAGATTTAATTTTATGTTTAAAAGTATTTTAATGTTTTTTGTGCATGTTTTAAAATGAAAAATTTGTTTGTGCAAATAAGTATACTAGTATAAGTGTAAATATCATCTTTAGTGAAGGAATGACAGTTCTTTCTAACATTGAATATTTTCATTGCAGATTTAAAAGCGATTACTCAAATATGAACATTATTCAGTGTCTGTCTTTTATGTCTAAATCATGTTCCTAGTTCAATTTAGTTACAGAAAATGCTGACAGTGATGTACATTTACGTTGGTAGACTCGTCATCAGTTTGTCATGCATGGCATTAATTTACAAATTACCAATGGGTACATGATCCGAAATTCTATGGCCTGCAAGCTTGTACAATGAATATGGGGTAACTACAGAACTGCAAGCAAAATGTCTAAAGTGATTGAAGCACAAGCTCAGATAAACATGAATTTGGGAAGCAATCAAAATTAAAGAAATCAGTCATAGTCGACAGGAGGATTTTAGGATTGTGGAGGTTGAATTTAATGACTATAAATGCAAATGGTATCAAGTTTAAATTGAACTACATGTACATGCCTTTGAGAAATTAAGTTCCCTAAATTTCTTAATAAAATCAAAGTAGGATGTACAGTTGTAATATCAATTTTCTCATAAACTTGATGGTAATGAAATATAGAGGTTCTAATTTAATTCAGTACTTTTTGGTTTTCCTATTAAATCTGAAGGAATATAACCTTCTTTTAAGTATTTTTTAAAATCAATATTATTGAATTGACAATTTATTTCAGTCATGGACCACCTCATCCAAAAATGCAAGTATTGTATTGCTTTTTAAGGCTTAGATTAGTTTCAGGAATGGTCAATTGCTGTATATATCCATTCATTTTCCAAGAGTATTACTTGTGAATGTTACTGGTTGGTTGCAAAATGCCAGTCTTGTCAAACATCCCCATTCCCCAACTAAAGTGGAGATAGCATTCTCAAATATTGACATCCTATCTACAATATGAATTATTTTCCATTTGATATTTTTTCAAATCTAACTTTTCTTTTTAGGTTTATATTAGTCCCGTTGATATTAATGATCAATTATATCTCTTTCACATATCCATTCATTTTCCCTAGAGTCCTATCTCATTCCCCCTTTTTTTTTTATGAATGTTGCTTTTTTTGTTGTAAAATGCCAGCCTTCTCAAACATCTTTATTTCCCAAGGAGTATTTGGAGATTACATTCTCAAATATTGACATTCTACCTGCACATGATGCTCTTTCCTTTTGAAAAAGATGTCTTGGAAAATTTCATAATTTCAGGTTTGTCTTTCATAAATCAAATTACTTATCCACTTACAAAATGTCTGCCTTCTCAAACATCTATATTCCCTGAGCTGTGGAGATTACATGCTCAAATAATGACATCCTACCTACACATGATGCATTCTCCTTTTGAAAAATCAGTGTTTTTTGTGGAATTTTCTTCTGAGGTTTTGAATAATGATCGATCAGAATCTTTCATAAATTCAATCATTTTCTCCCAATAGTCTTATCTTATCCACTTATGGCTTCAAATTATCAGCCCTCTCAAACATCTCTATTCCCCAAGGTGTTCATGGAGATTACATTCTCAAATATTGACACTCTACAGTACTTACACCTCATGCCCCCCTCCTTCAGGTTGTAACAGACCAATTCATGTCAATGTTTGTATTCCATCATTATTTTTGTAGTTGAGGTTTCAATTAATTTTGTTGAAGTAATGATCAATTATATATCTTTCATCAATCCGATCATTTTCTCCCAAGAGTCTTACTTATCCACTAACAAAATGTCTGCCTTCTCAAACATCTATATTCCCAGAGCAGTACATGGAGATTACATTCTCAAATATTGACAGTCTACTTACACCTCATGCCCCTCTCCATCAGGTTGTAACAGACCAATTCATGTCAATGTTTGTACTACATGAAGGACTTATCACACCGGACAGTTAATCAATCGATAGAATGAATCTTCATGGCTGAATATTGGAAGAAGACATGCATTTATGTTTATACTAGATTTCACAAATTTTTCTAGTATCAAGAACATGTTTGGTGTTTCGCAAATAAGTCAAGGCATTTTATAGTTCGACATTGTGTTGGTGAGAATTCTATCCAGTATAATTCTTTTATCATTGATTTTCTGGCACTTTATGGAACAGAGTCAGAATTTGTAAAGCGTTTTTCTTTACATTTGCTCAAACTTTGCTTTGGATCTAATTCTTTTACAGGCTATTGGATTTTGTATATATATACATGTATCTAATACTTGCCATACAGTAGTTATCTTAGTCATTACTGTTTGACAGTGTGTTTGACAATATTCTATAATTCAATGAAGAAAACTAGAAATTGCATTGTGTAGTAAAAGTTTGAATAGATTTGCGGTTGCACCATGTGGTGTAGTGTTATGTTTAAAAACATATTACTGAAAAGGACTTAAAAGCAAAACCTTGAAAAAATATGATTAAAACCTGACATTCTGAGTTCTTAGCTTCTCATAGTTCATCACTTCCCACTTCTCTTCATTCACCACTCGTGTTCTCTTTATTGGAGGTTCTCCCACTGCTCGTGATTGCTTCACCTGAGGAGGAGTTAGTTAAATCTACTAGCAACTTTATTTGTTCATCTATTTTTTTAATAGCTTTTGGTCAATCCTTGTCAGGGCTATTTCTGGAAAGATGACACTACACCACACTGTGCTACGGCAAACCTATCCAAATGAATACTATAATTCAACATACATTTGCACAGTTATTCCTTTTGAGTACTTTGTGAGTAATTTGTTGGGGTGCGAATACCAGTGCTTTGTATTTTTTTCATGGTTTCTTATTTATTCTCTGTCTGTGGAAGCGTAGTGTTGTATTGTAGTGTTACTAACACTTGCTTTTGAAACAGAGTCTTGTGGTTTGAGTAACACCCATGAGGTTAGTTTCCTTCAATAAGAAATTCACCCACATTGTTCTGTCCTAGACCCAGGTGGGGTGAATATGTACTTATCAGGAATTTATCCCTTGAAGTGCAGTATGTTGCTCACAACTCCACTACTAAATCCAAGGTAATTACATGTAGGCTACATTTGCAGTGTTCTTCAGACTTCTGTATAGTTTGGGTTATGACCTAATATAAGAACTTAAAATTTATTATTGTTATTTGACCAGTTTAGACCATTTACATACACATGCTGTACATAGAGATTACTGCTGCAGAATTACATCTTTCAAAGGGAGGCATGAAAGATTCACTTACTCTATACATGTTTGGACCTAAGCCTCTATGTTTACCTCTCAGTAATGCTTGAGCATTATTTAGAATTTTATCTTTGAAATGTAAAATATGTGAGGATGACACATTGAGTATGCATTCTAATATAACAAAATAAGCATTAGACTGAATGACAACTTTAATTTCATGGACTCGGCCTTGATAAATTTATAGGAGTTTGACAAATTTTTAAAAAAATGTTTTATTTAATTAGTTTACAGGTCTCTGTTTTGCTGTAAAAACTATTTCATTTTCCTCACTTTGGAAGCTGGTAGATCTGTCCTATATTTTCTACACAGAACTTGGGATTCCCGTGCATGAAATACCTTTTATTATCTAATAGAATGGGTCTAAAAAATGTAAGTTTGATACACCCCACAAATCTAATTTCATCCTTACGTCCTCACTGCATTTTTAAAGATATGTAATAACCTTATTGCTCTCGGGATTTCTGTACCTATTATTGTAATTGACTGTTCGTTGTTCAGCCGCGAGGCTGCCATGTGCAATTTTTATCAACCTTTTCAAGTTTTCTTGCAAAAACTGCTTAGTGACATATCAACAAGTAGGGCAGATAATATGAGAACAAATTACTGATGAATACAGCATATATCATTGGGAAATTAAAATTGACAGATATTACTAATTAATTGCAATTAGCTGATTGGGAGAATGAATTTTCAAAGTACAACACACAAAGATCAGGAATGAACATGCCAGGGTTTAATAGGTTGGCATGAATGAAGAGGGGAATTGGGTTGCATATATTGGATACTCTCCTGCAAAAACCACTCATTTTGCATGATCAATTATTGATATTTTAATAGATCACCATTTTATCTCGTCAATTTTTCATCAGTACATGTACATTGGAAGAATGACAAGATTGAGTGCTGTCAGCATGGAAATTCTAAAGTAAAGTACAACAAACAAAGGTTGTCAAGAATGAAGCATGCTGCCTGGGTGACAGCGGTTACTTTTATTGCATGTTGTTCGATTTAGAAGCTTATTGTGTAATAAACCTGAGCTATTGACCACCTGTGTGTAATTTAATTAAGTTAAATTAGTTTATTGATGCGTACTAAATTACCACAGACGAGATATTCAACCCTTTTGTACAGTTAATAATTATAATAGACAGTGGGTGACTTCAAGTACGTGTTGAACGCTGGTGTTGGTGTTGCAGCAAAACCAACACCAGCCTAACTAAACACCAAACTTGAAGTCTGTCGGTGTTTTGGGTAGACCTCGCAAGATTCTGACATATTTCCGGTCGTTTCTGTATCACTTCTGTAAACTGACAAACGGTGTTGGAGCTCGGTTTACGGACCGTTTTGCTCTCTCAACACCAACACCGACACCGAACACCGTAATTGAAGTCACCCTGTGGCTTGTGTGCAGGTCTGTCTAGATGTAGGTGGTACTTGCAATACTGATAAACCTGAAATGAGCATATATATGAACTTCCTTGTGATATAGTTTGATTAAATTGAATTCATTAGAGCTTATGATTGTGACTCACTTATTGAAGTGTAGAGTCAAATGAATCAAGGAATCTGCTTGGCAAGAATTTTGTTTTCAGTCACCTTATACTTGTGTTCTCCATACAAGATTATTGATGTACATGTATGTATTTCACTTACATTCAGCCTTACAGGCTGTTGTCGAGTTGATAACCTTATTCTTGCAAACATACTATTATTTTATTTCAAAGATTGCTCTGGAAAAATCAATTTTGGAACGAGAGTCATGCCTCCTTTACCCAATACGTATGACTGTTTCATGGAAAACAAAGTAGTTGCTGCTGATACATGTATATTATTGGTCCTGCTAATGTAATTATATACATGTAGGACAATGCAATAACTTCATGCAGTTCATTAATTCACAATGCAGATCATGAGGTGATAGCGATAATATTCTTGCTTTAGCCCAGTTTCCATTTTGGACACATGCATTGTTAAGAATGAGATATTCCTGCTAAAGAGATCATTCACCTTACCTGGGTAGAGCAGTTTCTATTTTGGACACATGTATTTGAAGAATTAGATATTCCTGCTAAAGAAATCAGTCACCTCTCCTGGGTAAAGTGCAGCACAATGTAGAAAAATTCTTGATGTAGGAAAAAAATATGTTGTTTATAAAGAATCAAACCCATGACCTTCTCATTGGAAGTCAAACATTCCAAATTAATTGTGTTCTATGGAAGTATTTTCTCCTTGAAATTGTGTATTGTTGGTGGTCCAGTTATATCTCTTTTATTTGTTTAAAAATGTTTAGAAAAATAAACTACTTATCATCAGTATGTCCCATTGTACAGATTTTGCTCTAGACCAATTTTATGCTCAGATCTTTGACGAGATAAGATCTGTTTTAAACCTGATTACAAATAATTGCATTTTGATGTATATAAAGAATGAACTTCACATGCACCGCTTAAGGCTAGATTGGGCAAGCTTGGGGGCAAACATTTTTAATGCATTGCAAAAGAGTTTCATTAAATGGAAGAATTTTATGCAAAGATGAAATCCCAGGGCAGGGACAGCGAAACATCGTGAAAAGTTTAACTGCCATACATATGTGATCTAATTGCACACATTTACTGGAATTCCTCGGTTCTACAGTCCCTGCATAGTTAAATCTTTTCTTGAATCTACACTATTCACATCTACTGTAGATTTGACTTTCATGTACAAATATAATTATCCTGCCATTATTGGAATTCAGCTTCAATTTTAATGAAAAGGATACCAAAAAAATTGTAAATCATTGCCTGAAATATCCCAAATTAACACATTTTCTTCAGTAATTGCTGATTGTTTTATCTGAAATATCACAGATAGGAACCTTCAAGTACAATTCTTGTGTAACAATGTTACAGTATTATTCATCATTATTTCTGTAATACGATCATAGCAATTTCCTTTACAGAATTGATTGTTAGAAATTATAGTGCAGAGAAAGAGCTATTACTACTCATAGTTCCTTTCCTTTCAATACAATAGTTTTACTACAAATTTGTGACAACAGATGTATTAATGATTGTTTTGATTTGAATGAAAAAAATAAAGAGAACTGAATGAATATGCACAGGCCGTTGACGTTTCTGTAGACCACATTTCATTGCAATATTCAGAAAGAAACAGAATATTGAACTCCATTGTTTTGTTTAATAATAATCAAAATTTGCCTTCATTGATTGATATTGAAGACTCTATGATGATGTGCTTTCTTGAGTTGTCTTTTCGGTGTTCTATTCATGCCAGCCTTGTCTTCATATATTTTCTGTGCCCTCATAGAAATTATGAGAGCATAAAGTCAGCGTTGATTACAGTACTATTCAATAATTTCAGCGCATATTCTTCAAAGAGAAACTCATTCATACAGATGTAATGTTCCCTTTAAACTGGCACAGTATGAAGTTGCCACCATCATGCATTGCCTGTCCCTGATTGGTTGATTGAAGCTATTGCTGTTAGATATTGATCTACTTGTCAGATGCGTAAGCAGTCTACGGTGGCCAGTAGCATGTCGGTAGCTGCACTGTGCACTTCTCCTGCCACTTTTCTTGTCCTTTATTCAGTCAATTTAACCAGCTGAGTGGTTACAGTATGCCAGCTCCGCTGTGGATATGTTTACCAACATCTTCGTTCAGAGTTTGATGTTCGGATGGCGTGTGGATTGAAGTACGTAATTTGTTTCATTGCTAGTTTGATGGAATTAAATCATCAAAGTGTCTGGGATGTTTTTGAAAGGTGGCTTTGGGGAGCGCTTTATCAAGAAATTTTCTCAAGTAAGGTTAGTCAAGTAGTGTGTTCTAGAATTTTGAAATAATTTCCAATTTGATATCAGAAGTGATTTTAGCAATGTTGTTCATTTCTTTCAAAAGATGTAGTTTCTGGGGGTGTTTGAACGAAGAAGATCTAAAGATGGGCAACGCTCGCTTTGTAAGATAATAGTCCTTTTTTTTTTGTGTGTGTGTGACCATGATCAGACTCAATGTTGAGGTATTAGTATAGATACACATGTAACCTTATTTTTGTGCAGACTTCCTTTAATAGACTTCTATGATTTATCTCTGAGGATTTTGAAAAATATAAATTTATGATTTGATGATAATCATTATGTAATTAATTAATCATTGATTAATTAATAAAAAGTATGAAATATTGCAAAGTTTAGTATATTTAGTTCATTATAGATTTAAGTAAGGTGTACATGACAGCAGGAAAATGTAAACATTTTTCTGCAGACTTAGGGGGTGTTGCTCAAAATCAACTGCAAATCAACTGCAACTTTGCAAATTGTAACGCGCATTCTTATTCGCGCGTGGTGCGCGCATTTTACAAGACACCCATGAAACAATGATTTTGATTGGTGTATTCCGATCAACTGCAACCTGCGATCAATTGCAACTTTTGAACAACACCCCCTAAGATATACAAACATAATATAAGACGAGTTGTGCATCCATGACATAATCAGATTGGCAACCTGTTGAGAAAAGTTCACTGGTATCCATAAAATTGTAGTTTTTCATGCAATTAAAAATTCATAATTTTCTTGTTTTTGTATTATCTTCCTCAAATTTTCTTTTTAATTTCCTGTTTATGTGATTTTTCTGTTCATGTTTAAAAGTATCATTGAAAAACTTAATGCAGTATGATTAAGTAGATATTTAAGACTTTGTCAATATTGTAAATATTTATTCAAGAAGGTGCTTAGTTGGAAGCATGTTTTGTTAGCAAGAAATACAGCCAACTGAAGATGTGCGAAAATACATGAGATCTTAGAAGAAGAAGAAGTGTTTTATTGAGATTTAATATATGTTTGTGTAGGTTTCCTACACAAACTTTAAGATTATCATTAATTTACACCAATTATTTCTGCTACAGTTTTAAGTACATGTGAAAGTGCTACTTGTCACTGATTTATCACTTTAATGATAGCAGCTTAGCTATGGATAATGGTAATTGCCTGAAGATTTACATGTATATATTACTGTCTGTATTTGGTTTTGATGTGTCAATGTTCCTACTTGAGCCGAGATAAATTATAATATTTACCTACCTACCTACCAGGTCGGCTAAACTGCCGAGACCTAGTATGGATCCTCCAGGTACTCCTGTCCATCATGATATTTTTCAGTTCGATCATGATAACATTTCATGTCGAAAATTTCACAATAAAAATTATGTGTGTACCATTCCAAAACTATAATGTCAGTCATATGGACTATTTCCCAATTGGTACTTTCATAGATTTTTAAAGATGAGAAATACAGATATACACTGTAAATGTGATTATAGACATTTATCTGTATAACATATTTTTTCTGTTATACAGTACACAACAAGGACATTTTGGTTGAATAATTCACATTGGCCACTGATGGAAAAAAACCTGTCTGTTGCGTTTGAACATGGAATTGAGCAAAAATTGTTGCTTGTTTATTTCACTCTGTTAACTATCAGATATACTCCTTTAACCTTTGAATCATTGCTTCCTGCAACCACGAACAATATGCTTTTTAAAAAGATAGGAATATGCAAATCACATGATATGATGTACATTATGGTGGTAGTAGTACGCTCTGTTTAGAGCCAGCTCATTATCTTTTATCGCACAATTCACGATCCATGAAATTGATTATCGTTGACATTGAGAGGATTTCCAGTTTCGGTGCTTGTGTGTTTGCTCATGTCTCCTGTAAATGCCGGGAGTTTGTACAACCAAATGAGAATTGACTGGATAAGATATTGACTTGTGATAGTACATATATATGTCTTCTGACTCCATTCACATTCGTCGGGCGTCTTTCTAAAAATATTTGTATTGTTTTTCTCTCCCAGTCGACCCTAAAATGGCCCCAGTTGAAATTTTTCCCCTCTAAAAAGAACCCTTGCTCAAATTAAAATCACAGGAATTTCTTCAGGCATGTTCAATATAACCTGAAAAAAGTAATTTTGAGAATTTCTTGACTCTTCTGTGCCTTCTAAATATGATTTTGCATATGACATCTGGCTGATCAAAAGACCGACCTGTTCTTTAAGGGTGACACTTGTTTGACAACCAAACCAAATTTTTAAGGAAAAAAAATGTGGTACGAACATCTGATTTGTCTTTTCTCAGCTCATGAATCCCCTGGACTAAGACACAAGTCTCATGTGCTTGTGTAGTGGGATTTGATTAAGGAATGTTTCTGTTATGCTCACAAAGTAATTCATTTAGACGGAACAGTTACTGTGAATGGGATCTCTTTCCAGACAAGAAATTGAAATATCTTGGCCAGCATATTGGATTCGATTGATGGACGAGATGAGATCGAAGCAGTGAATGTAATACAAATTAAATTTCATCAAATGAAGAGAGATGGAAAACAGAAACAGTACTGCCTGACTTTTATGACTGACGTTTCTTAAACAATTATAAATTGAAAACTGAGATGAGTGACATCTGGGAAGCTTTTATTTATGGAGGCACCAATGAACTCTTGGTTGTACATGTAAATGGTTTTGACTAAGATGAAGAAGTACATGCTATAGGATCTTTGGGCAAAGATACTTTGAGGTCATTTTTTTAAGTAAAACTTTGTCTCAATATTTCTACAGATAGTATTTAACATGAAACTTAGTTGTTGTGCAGCGTAAATCAAGATCATACTTCATACTCCATTTTACCTATTAAACTATAGAATACATGTATGTTTATATCTGTCAAGATTTGATAATGAAATACAAATCTATTTTGTGACAAAACTTTTGCCTACCATTTCTAATTGAATTGCCTCGTGAAATTGTGAAATCAAAGTTATTATTGACTTTTTCTATTTTCTTTTTTCTCTATGTTTATGTCCCTAGATGATGTGACAAAATATCGAGCTTGACAAAGTCTGATTTCCGGTACCAGCACCAACAAAATCAATCCGAACGACTGACAAGTATACAGTTCCAAGAACATTTCTTCTCCACATCACAGAATGAAACCTACCAGAAACTGTGCAAGGCCCAATATGAAATCTGAATACTGTGGTGAAAAATAACACACCCATTTGAGGTCATCATCAGCAAAACAACCAACACAGAACTGATTGATGTATGCTCCAGTAGGAGACAGTCTTGGATCGATAATCTGCAGGTGCAAATTTGAATGAAAGTGCTGTATATGACCCGAAGCGTGCCTCGTACAGAATCTGAGATGATTGAGGAATGAATATACTATGAGACGAAAGTCTACATTTCTGCTGGATTGATTTCTAAAACGGAGAGTGCTTTACAACCACAATTCTTGACAACCAATCAGGATTAGTTGAGATAAGCCTATACAATAAACGCAGACGGAAGTACAATAAGAGCCACTCATCAGATTATATTCCAGAGACAAATCAAACCATCCAAGTAAGATGAACGGACTGAGACTCTTCATCCTCACTCTCCTCCTCTTCCTCTACCTACTCCTCGGCGCAGTAGTCTTCCACTTCCTGGAGCAGGAGAATGAGGACACGGTCCGAGTCGATCTCATGTCCCTACGCGATCAGTTCCTCGCCAACTATCCCTGCCTGACTGAGGAAGTGCTTCGGAACTTTACGACGGCTTTGATCAATGCCAGAAACAGTGGGGTCACCATGGATGGCAACGATACTAGTCCGTCCAACTGGGATTTCAGCAGTTCTTTCTTCTTCTCAGGGACTGTCGTAACCACCATTGGTAAGTTTGAGATTTTCTTCTTTTTTAACCCATTAATTACTAAATTCTGTAATTCCCATAGACTTTGTGTTGGGACTTCCCGGTTCCTGCAGTCAATGCTCTGATATAAATTTCTTCAATGAACCAGAGAATCATGCAATGGTTAAAATAAGCCTTTTTGTTTGGCTGTATGAAACAGTGCTGAGCAAGAATTAGCAAATTCTATTTGTCCTTGCTTTTGATTATCTGCTGCCTTATAGGTTTGAAAGTCTATATGCAGCGCAATATTTTGGTAATGTCCACAAATTAAGGCAATTTTTTTTTTCACTATATCACTAATTACTGCTCTGAATACCTTGAATGATAGTAACATAATAATAATAATAATAAACATGGATCTGATGTTTGTTGCAAAATGATGAGAAATTAGGGAGGTACTTGTTATTATGAGTACTGTGTATTAATAAAGAAGTTAGCTTGACTAAATTTATATTTCATGCATTGGCTGTATAAGGAATAAAAAGCACATCAAAGAATAAAATGGATACATTCGCATGTAGATGGAAATGTCTGGAATTTTTTGCACAAGAATAATGCACAATTGAACTTCTTTGCTATGCATGTTCATGGGGGAATAGTCATTGGGAATTTCATAATGATCAGGGAATGATTCTTGTTGTCACATTTGATAAGCATTTTTAGACATTGAGGAAACTTTTTTTCAACACTTTACTGTGCAGTTCTATGTGAAAAATGGTTAAAAAAAGTATCTAATGTATAGTAGTCATGCTAAAATGCATAGCGAATTGAAATTTGATGTGATACCAGGAGAATTATTCCCTGATGGTGTACATGTACATTCATGTATGGCACGTATAGTTGCATGTGTTTTTATGTAACCATCAATGTTCTAATATTATTTTCTTTTATGTATTCGTTGGTTCTATGTTCTAATACTTTTATGGTGAAACAGTGCATGTCTTTGTTTTTTGTTCATGTGAAAAGATGGACCTTCATTCAGTAATTGCCAATAGCCTATAATTCTGTGCATCCATGCATGATTCCCTTATCTCCGATCGCAACAATGCAAGATTCGCTGTCAAATATATTTTGGGTTGGATTATAATCAAGTGATTTTAGTTTTGTGTTGTGTTGTTCATCTTTTCATTTGTGATTTTATTTTCATTGTCATAAAAACATAAATGAAACTATGTGCAGAAGCTTGTCATATACTACACCTTTTTAATAAAAAAAAATAGAGTAATCTCCCCCCCTCCTCCTCCAAAAGAAACACACGAAAGAATGACAAGAAAAAGGACTTTCAACTCTGAAATACTTTAAAATACAAGACTTTTGTGCAGTCTATATTATCTTACCTACCTCTAGACTCCCTTATGTTGTCTTATGACCATTTTACCTTTATATGTATCTTGAAAGTAACTTTCGGGAACATGGTGCCAAATTTAACCAGGGACATCAGGGATGTCTTTGATAGTATTGATATAGTAGGAGAATGCTTTGCAGACAATCAAATAAGAGAACAATCACTACTCTAAAAATCAAACTTTTAATCCATTTAAAGATCTAGATGTATATAAATAGTGTGTAAAATTGCAACAATCTGTTGACTGCAATATGATATTGTGTATCAGTTTCAACCCTCATCTATTTTTGTGACCAAAGTTATATAACATAATGTCAGTGACCGAATGTAGCCCAAGGTCTCTGGTTTACAGCATTTGCTTTTCGCAGAGTATATAATCCATATCCAAAAGGCTGAGTTTGAGCAAGGAATTATTATTCCTTGGTTTGAGCTGAAAATTTACATCAATTTACTCCTCTGGCTCCCACGAGATATGAAAACATTTAATTTAAATCTCATCCATACCAACCTGCAGACTGACTTATTCAAATTTCTCAGATATTTTACTTATGCCATTGGGCCATCCCAAGTTTTCTGATCCTCATTAGAACTAGCTTTCAGAATTGATTTATTGTGTAGGAACAATATTCTGGATAACCTGAAGATAAAAATAGCCTATTAAATCTTGTCTTTTTGTTGTTGATGTTTTTTTAAAGTAAATTATGAAGTAATTCAAAATTGGCTCATAAATTGGCAAAGTGTAGATCTGGTTCAGGTTTTTTTGCCTCTTAAAAGTAAGACCATAAAGCAGGAGTGCGCCATTTTCTCCAGATCATGCTTGTTCCAATGAGTGTTCGAAGCTCTTTACTTGTTCTAATTACCTCAACACTAGACAATGCAGACTGGGAACACAAATGCCAGATAACATTTGAAAATGTCTGTTTAGGTTGCATTTCACATGTTTTTATGATTTTACTGAGATTTTTTAATTTAGATGAAAAGTTAAAAATAGATTAATGTCGGCCATTTTCAGGAGGTCCATTGGTTGAGGGCAACTAGACAATTTCCTATATTTGGCCTGAGGGTGGCATGTGCTCTTGCTTGAATTTCTTAAAATCAGCACAATTAATGCAGACTGGATTATTGAGTCAAATTTGCAAAGAGTCAACTAATCTGGTTCAAAATTCATGATTAGGGAAACCTAATTGATTGTGCATCACCCCAAATGTTGCTATATTTTTTCTATGCCTGGTGTACATGTAGTTCTATCAATCAATCTCACTGGGATGCAAATAGTAAGCGACATCTCGCAAAGGGACAATCTGCGGTCAATCGCCAGGGACTTGTCAATTGGTACCTTTACCTATTGGTTTATGGTATGCCCTCAGATAACTTACATGCAACAGTAACAATATGTCACATGTGTTAAAGTGAGTATGATGACTCTTTGATAGCTATAGGCCTACAGGATGTGTCAGAAAGAAGGGACACTTGCACACCGTGAACAACAGTCTAGGCCTTTTATTAAGGTTTAATATATTTTGCTGCACGTGACTTTGGCCAAATTTTGTTTCTGTTACTTCCACATTACTGAAAGTTTTATTTGGTGATGGCAGTTTTCATTCTCTTCTATTTGTGGGCTAGCAGTCATGCATCAATTCTCCTTTCCTTCTTGCACATCACTCTCCAAAGCTGAAAACGTGGGGCTATTACCATTTTACCTCTCAATCTAAGAATGTAGACTTCTGGTACTAACATGTAAGACATACAAGGCTTTCAAGGCTAGACATTTCATTGAATTCCTTCATTCATGGTAGAATGGGTGTATATTTCCGTCTTTTATTTGTGACACAGACATTTATTGCAAGATGTAAGGTTGTCAAGAACGATCGATGTGTTAGAGGTATACATGAAATTTGCATCTATATACATGTAGTAAACCCAACTTTTTGTCCTACTTTCCATTTTCTTATCAACAGTAGACAACTTGATATTTACCTGTAGGGAGTATAGTTTTTAGGTACCACAATACAGATGTAATTTGATATTATATGAAATATGATCAAATTTATGACATCCAAACTGCTCTGAAATAGAACTGGCATTAATGGCCAAACATGTGATTAAATACAGGTACCTTCGCTCTATCTTTGTTATACACATTTTATGAATGGAGGTGATGAGAGAAGAATGAGAGAGAAGGGGAGCAGAGGGGAGTGCTGCTGGTGCATGGAGAAGTGGAGTTGATGAAAGTGACTGAAGATGGGATACATGGAGCCTTTTTGCCCCTTTTGCCCCTTTTGCCCCTCAANGGTGATGACAGGAGAACGAGAGAGAAGGGGAGCAGAGGGGAGTGTTGGTGCATGGAGAAGTGGAGTGTAGCAAGTGAAAGAGGATGGGGTGCATGTTCATTCAGGAGTGGGTTGATTTAGGGGCAAAAGGAGCGGGTTGAGGTAATGAACTATAAAGTTAGAGGGTATACTTGTAGGGCAGGAAAAGTGGGGGTGGAGAGGGAGAGGGGAAAGAGGTGGGAGTGGTGAAGTAAAGGAGAAGGGGATGGGGGAGGGTGGGGGAGGAAAAGTAGCGAGGGAGAGGGGAAGGGAATGATGAAGCAGAAAGGCTTGGATGGACATGAATGAGAGAGGAGAGTAACGTATTTCACCTTTGTTATTAATAAGTCAAATTCTATACATCATATTCACATTGATATTCAAGTCATGTCAGATGAAGAATTATTTTATACATTTATACATGTAGGTTCATTGGTAGTACTTATCTACAGTATACAATGTTGAGATGTTGAGGAATACATCTGAACTTTTCTTTATTTTTTGGTATTCAAATTCAATGTGAATGATCAATGCATTGCAATGTAATGTGATTTCAAGGAAAAACAGCAATAGGTTAACATTTCTTCTAGCAGCCAAACTCTAGTGATGCACTCTGAAGTCTCCTTCAGAGGAAGAGCGATTGAAAGAGAAACTTCATTGCGATTGAGTTCTCGATGTCATTGTTCATGGTGAAATGCTACATCAATTCACCCACGCAGAAATCAATTTTTACGAGAATGAAAGCGAATACTCTAGCATTGGTATGAAAGCGAATACTCTAGCATTGGTAGAGGAGCATTCTGTTTGTCATACACAATGTATCTTTCAAACCCAGTTACCTCTCATTATGCAGACAGACAGACAAAGGGAATGTCTTTTGTGGGACAGGAAAAAATCAATGATGGCATACAATACGATCATGATACAGAACATTGTATCCCTTGGTATAGCACTTCCAATTAGCTTTTTATAAAAAGGGATCATTCTTCCAAAATATATTTTATATCATCAAACAAAGCAAGACACAATACTCAATGTTTCACATATTCTATAATTTTTTATGTTCCCCTTATTACATTGCAATCATTACTGCTTAATCATTTGTTTCTTATCACATTGTACATGAAAAATGGATCAAATTTTTTTTTTGTAGCTTTAGATTATAGATTATATTTCATTCTTGACCGTTTCCTCATTTTGTATCAAAATAATATCTTGTTTCTATTTACCAACCCATGCTTTGACACTACAATCATTCATAAATGCATGAAATGTTTTACTGGCTTTTATTTTGTTCGATGTAATGGTTAAGTGGAATTTTCAGCTTTTTAGAGTATATTTAATACTGCCATTCACTGGCATATAGTACATACTGTATGTGAATACTATCGATATTCTGCTGGCAATATTGGTCTGGTTAATTATAAAGGCATTGCATGAATTCCTTGTTACATCTTTACTTTAAATGAATGGGTCTTCATCAGCATGTAGTGGTTGTAGCCCGCGCGAAGGGGGCGTTGCTGAAAAGTTGCTAGGAGCCAATTAAAATTGATGTTTCATGCACTTTTTGTCAAAAGCGCAGAATATGATTTGCATTTCTATTTGCATCTGATTAGTTCATTTGCAATCAATTGCAATTTTCTAGTAATACACATTCAATATATGGTTTCGCTGCTGATACAGCACTTAGGGGTGTTAATCAAAAGTCGCAATTGATCGCAAGTTGCAGTTGATCGGAACGTGCCAATCAAAACCATTGTTTTATGCGTGTCTAGTTAAATGCGCGTACCGTGCACGAATGAAAATGCGCAATACAATGTGCAAAGTCGCAGTGAATTTGCAGTTGATTTTGAACAACACCCGCTGGAGACTGTTTTAGCTCAGAAAAAGGTATGGTGTGTATGCGGCTGCTCAGGATATAAGCGTGAGTAGGATATTCACTGTGTTATCGTTTACAATCTACAGTATATATGTCTGTATCCTGTATTGGCTAAAGCTACTTTGTTCTGATGAAGACATATTCTATGTATGGGGATCAGTTAACTTCTACTGAATGTATTAAGTATATTTTTGTGAACTATCATAACATTTGTTTAGATTTGGCAATTGGATATGATTGGTGTCTTATATCTTAACCAAGAATTACCTTGTATTGTACATGTAGACTGGTGTAATTATTGTCTACTCACCCAGTGTGCTTTCGGTGTTTATTTCCACTCCCTTTTTTTAATGTAAAGGAAAGAAAATATATCTTTGTTTATTTTTGTTTCTAAGCTTTGATTTATTTTTCAGTTTAGACATTGAACTATCAATCTTAATAGTTGTGTTAAATGAAAATGCTTTCATTCTGTAGATAACAAACATTAATTATTACTATTTTCCCATTTAAGATGACTCCAGATAATAATGATACTAGTTTTGTAAAATTATAAGTCTTTTGAAACGTAAAATTCAAAACACAAATTAAAAAGTTATCGATTTCTCTGTAAAATGATTTTAGAAGTGTCTGCACGTTTTTTCTTGGGATAAGATATAATAATTTCCATCTGAATCATTTTCAGTTAAGGTAAAAAAGAACCTTATATTTTTAAGAAGTCTCTAGCAAAATATGAACAAAGCTGTGTGTCCTAACCATTTTGGCTCTTGTGATTCTGTTCACTACAGTATCTATCACAGTTCATATATTGAACACATTACTTTGATATTCACCAGGTGTACTATCAAGAGATTGGTAGTAAAGTAGCATTGCACATTTCCTTTCTTTATAGAGTTAACTAACATTGTTTGAAATAACTATTGAAATACAATTAACTCTGCCTATGTCGAACTCGTCAAAATCAAATAATTGCCTCACACGGTGTAGTTTTGTGGCTCAAACAAAATGAAGCTGGAAGATTAATCTCTTCTAAGACAAGTTTTTGAATTTATTTGTGTGGTACTCAGAGATTCGACTTGGGCAGAGTTACAGGTAGATTTAATTTGTAATGTAATTTGCAATTTATTTTGTTCTTAATTACTTGAATAAACGCGTGGTATGATTCATCAGACCATTTTCTTTTTATTAAGCACCTTATTCAAACAGATCTTGTAAAGACATTCTTGAGTTCTGGAATTGAATATATTTCAGATAAAGCAGATTTCAGAATTTTTTAATTTATCTAAAGGAACTGATGTGCAATCCACTAAAAAAGAAATGAAACTGCCCCATGTGTTTGGAATGATGTTTTCATAGATTTGTTTACAAATTAGGTTGAATAATAAAGAAAATTTTCCTAAATTAGATGGAAATTATCTTTAGTTGAAGACCAGATAATTACCATGGCCCCATCTTGTATACAGAGCAGTTCGAAAAGTTCATGCGCTCTTGCTTTCCCGTTTTTACACCTTCACTCCTACAAAAATAGCTTAACATAATGAACATTTTTTTAAAACCTTTAGCTCCTTGACACTTCTCTAATACTACAGTGTATACCAGAGATTTAGCAGTGGTCCCTCCTCGGCTGAAGGCCATTTCCAAAATAATAATAGTAGTGATAATGATATCACTTATTTACCCAGTTTCAGCTGTAGTTTATTTATCTATCTATTTAATCTAGTCTCCTTTACAAACAGGGTAGGTGCTTTCAGTTGTAAAAACTGCTTTTCAAGCACGCCCTGTGTACAATGTAAGCTGTAAACTGTTCTTCTCGCGGTCCCTGCATAATATAAAGTTATTATTACCCTTCTCCATTCTTAAATGCCGAGCGCCTGGCAAGAAGGCAGATAGTCCCATTTCTCTATAAAGTATTTGGTATGACTCGGCCAGGGATCAAACCCCACGACCTTCCGTTTATGGGGCAGATGCTCTACCACTGAGCCACACATATTGACCTACACTATAGAAATTATTTTGATGGAAACATCGGCTAATACGATAACAAAGACAGGAGCAGAAATTCATTCCAATTCATTCCCAGAACTCAAGGTGATCCGAGATAAAAAAGGGTTAAGGGAGAATGACGTCCCTCTTTTGTCTTTTGTTGGCTGTGCCATTTTATAGGTTACGGCACAATAGCTCCAAGGACATACGGAGGCCAGCTGGTCTGCATGGTGTATGCTGCCCTGGGGATCCCATACACCGCT
Source organism: Temnopleurus reevesii (assembly GCA_036244855.1). Lineage (NCBI taxonomy): Eukaryota > Metazoa > Echinodermata > Echinoidea > Temnopleuroida > Temnopleuridae > Temnopleurus > Temnopleurus reevesii. The sequence continues at coordinate 78,967 of BQKZ01001482.1, forward strand.
TGGATACTGGCTAGTGTCGGTGCTTTCTATCAAAAGACCATGGAGGGTTACATAGCAAGAGCTGATAAGGCTCTGAAGAAGATGATGTCTGGAATCAAAATCAGGAAAGCTTTCCTCTGCGTGATCGTTGCCGTCGGAAGCTACACCATCTTCCTCATCATTCCCGCTGTGGTGTTCATGTCTCTTGAAAAGTGGTCATTTCATATTGCGCATTACTACGCATTTATAACGTTGACAACAATTGGATTTGGCGACTACATAGCCACGGTGGATGGAACTAGCATAGAGCATTGGTTGTATGACTTTATTGTGACAGCCTGGAACATCCTTGGTCTAGCGTACCTCGCAGTCATCATAAGCGTCATACGTAAAGGCGAGATGAAAACAGAGGGCAGCTTGCGGAAATTCCACGCCCGCGTGCTGAGAAGACATAAGAAATTCAAAGCGAAAAGAAAGCAAGCAAGCGGAGCCTTGTCATGTCTTGAAGAAGTTAACTTTAAAGAGGTGAAGTTAAACGTTCAAAACAAGGATGAAAAAGAATACGATGCACTCTACTCAAAGAGAAGCCCCGAAGGTGCAGATGTGATCTTGCCTTGTATTATCGAATCAGAATTAGTGAAACCTATCCCGCAACTAGACGATGTAGAAGTGGGAAGCAAAATAGACGATACCGATGACTTCAACGAAGTAGTTAGCATAGACGGGCACATTGTAGAAGATGAAGATAATAACATGTGCATTATGTTAGAGTGTGAAAATGATCGTGACCTTGTGACCGTCGAGAAGGTCATTCATGCTGCCCTTGAAGACACAGTCCCCACACAAGTGGGTCTACCTCATCAAAGCTTTTCTTTAGAAAATCATGTCCGACATCCAAGGAAGATGTGTACACAGGGTACTCAAACAGAGTAATATTTGAAACCTAGATTACTGCAAACAGGGCTCCTGGGATGAACAGGGACAAAACTTAGTATCTAACTCTTAACTTGCTACGTAAAATAACCCTAGACGGCTAGGTTTTTCCAAAAGTATGGAGTGTTGTATGCTCAATTTGTCGACCTGGGTCAACAGAATCGAGCAAGTGTGGGTGACATGAGTCGATAGAAGCAGGTAAAACGTTAATTACAGAATCCCTTACTCTTTGTTTAAGTCCCGGTCACAGGACCCCGGAAGCAACACGATTCACCCCGACTCTTTGTTAATTCACAGTTAACTGCCTCAGAACAACGAGTCGGGTGAATCGTGTTGCTTCCAGGGTCCTATGTGACCGGAGCTTTAGGCAAATCACTCGATGGAGCCTCTTCATAGATAGGCCTTTCTATCACTGAGAAAAATAAAGAACAGAAAAAATGCAGCAAATTTAAACAAATTTGTGTGTTCTGCACCTGTTCATCCCATGGTTCCTGTTTACCTCATCTTATGGTACTTTTCCAGTGTGTGATATAATGCATTATATATTGATATACGCAATGAGCACAATAATTTATAACTTATTTATTCATTCATGTATAATAAAAACAAGTGACAGTAGTCAGTTTCTTGTATGCTGTATTGCTAATTGCACAGGTATGACCAAAAAATCTATTCAAAGAAAAACATTTTTTAGTTCTAATTGAATGCTGAACAAAGGCGTGCAACTTAGACCACAAATGTATTAAATAATTTATTTTCAAAATCATTTATTTAGGTAATTTTTTATTATTCAACTTTTAGGATTCATAGGATTTGGTTTTTCCTTTTACCCAAAATGTTTATGCCCACTCTTGCATTTTACCACGGCTATCACATACTGTACGCATAAAAATTGTAATTGATACAATAAAGTGTCAGGATGAATGGATCAAATTGCTTTTTAGGCCTTAATTAGCCAGTCTTGTCGGTGTTTATACCAATATGTAATTCAACTGATTCACTTCACAGGAAAACTATATACAAAAGTTAATAATAGGTATCACTGTACAGGGTATATCTGATCAATATGAAAGTTTCAAAGTGCCAGCGAATGGATGAGAAAATTGCATTGCCTTATTAAAATCCATTGTGAGCATAAGGGAATAAGGCTTTGGACAAAATAAACAACCTCCAATCAAGCATTATTATTTGCTAGATGAACTCCAAAGAAATTTCCATTCTTCTTATTCTGATTAAAAATGCTAAACAAAATTTGCACCTATATTTTGTGATCGTGAAGCTATTGTGAATGCTTGATTGAAGTTGTTTAATTTGTTCAAGTCCTTTGTCCCTCCTGGTCACAGTGATTGTTAGTTATTATGATTTGTATTTAATTGTATATATATGCACACATCACTTTCTTTTGTTAATTTCAATTTCGAGATATAATAGAGATATCTATTTTTTGACGATGTGCTATAGCCCTCTGGGCTCACGCTAAATAAAGTGTGTGCTGTTGCAGAGTTTCACAGTTTTCTAAATTGCACATTACAAATCAATCTATCAAGCGCATGAAATTTATATTTGCAAACAATATAGGATAGACATTCAGAAGAAATGTGGGCTTAAAGACTTGATTGCGCCAGAAGAACAGATAAAAAAGTTTGAAGTAAATCGGACAATAAATAGGAAAGTTATGAATATTTCAATGTTATAACTCAACAGTTGTTTGTCGTGCAAATTGGCAACGTGTCACGTAATATGACATAGTTCATGCACTTCTCGGCAATAGTTTATTATATTGTATTGTTTAAAAAATCCCCTTTTTTCAATGCTTGACGCAATGAGAACAGTTTTTTTTGTTGATATATACATGGATACAGAAACATTTATTGATTTAACCTTTTGATGATTTAAAAAGAATTTTAATTTATGGAGCAAAATGGATTCTTGAAAACACTAAGTTATTATAAGCTTACTGATATAAAGTGCATGACATACGTCATGACACGTGATCGAAAGCCACATGTTATGAATGCTGTACAGTAATCTATGAAAAACACTGTTTAATCATTATCATTAAAGCCCATGTATAGTTTTGGTAAAGATTAAAGAAATGTGAATTTTGGGGATATATACCATGACATATAGTTTCTATACACATTTCAAGATCATAGCATATTTTTCTACGAGCGAATTCTTTTGAAAATTTGAATTTGACCGTTAAATCGTATTTAGCGCCCTCTCTTGGTTATAACAATATTTTGCTTCTTATCTGGCATATAGAAAATTATTTCCAAGATTTTATTAAAGCATGCTAAAAAGGAATACATAAAGAATAAATTCTGAAATTTTTATCCAATTCTGTTCATGAGAAGCTGTCCTTTATCAAGAAAGAAAATATTGAATTCGCGTCGGGGGCTACGACGCTAAAATATTTTCCACACTTTAGGTTATAACTTTTCCAAAACTTGTTAATTTTTCGTACAATCTTTTGTACAACATGTTCATGATATCATGTTTCTTTTTAAGTAGATTTGAAGACAAAATTTGGCGATAAAAATATTCGCTTTTACCAAAACTATACTTGGGCTTTAAAATATTCATGACTTTCTTTTTTCTTGTTGGATTCACTTCAAGGTTTTTTGATCTGTTCGTCTTATTTTTCTACTTTTAATCAAAGCAAGCTCTTTCTGGTGCAGACCAAGTCTTTAATTGCAATCAAAATCCTGTAAGCTTTTACAGGCCACATCTACCAATAAGTACTTTCGTTAGGATTTAGAGGTAGAAATTTGAAATCTAAACTGCTAAGTGCCAGTTAACGTTAACCCGCTGATCTAGAACACTCCATATCAATTAACACTTTACATGTATTAGATTTCCTTTTATAGCCTTTGGGGTGTATGCAGATCTCTTACATTATCTGCAGTATCTCAAATACAGTTGGAAGAATTCATTTTCTTTGTAATTTTTCTTTTGAAAAACATATTCAAACAATTGATAATGCCTTCTTGCCCATTTTGTCCAAAGATAAACAATGGTTTCAGTCCGTTGTTTTGATTCTCCGAACAATCATTTTAGATGAAATAGTAGAAATAACTATAGTCCTAGGGAATTTTGCAAATGTATTTTGTCTGAAAGCTATAAGAATCTTTATGAATTTTGTAGAATAATTCTGCATTTACCATTAATAATACTATATTTGGAATTATTTAACCTACCTGAAACTGTATTTATATTTATCATGATTTTGATTCAAAGTTTGGACAAAGTATTAATAACGATATAGACATAGAACTGTCAAAACATAGTTGGACACGTAATTACACAGTATTATTAGCAGTGCAATTAGATTATATCCAACAATGTTTTATGAATGGGTATTCAAAAAAATAGAATCTTGTGTGAAAAAAAATTGATTCTGAAATGTGATGTACTTTGAAAGTGATTAAATCATTTAATCACTGCCACTTTCATGAAAAGAGATATAGTTTTTACCCCAAACAACTAAAAACAGACTACCAGGCAGTAAAAAGCATCATTCAATGTTTACAGTGTATTCTAATGAAAATAATATACATGTATCGCCATATCGGCGATATTAAAGCTGACTATAATCAAATAACAGGGAATGCAATATTGAGCAGCACTAGTAGGGGTATTTTTCTTCCCTTACTGAAATTTGTTACTATATATTTGATTCATATATTTATGTCAAAGACATTTGAAAAAGAATAGTAAATATTCTATGCTGTTTGTGTATATTTTTGATTGATTGCACCATGACCATTAAAATATATAAACACAAAAAATATGTCATAAATTGGTTGTTATTTTGATACCACATGAATTTACTGCTGAAAACTCAGTGATATTCTGATCTTTATCTGTGGGAATGTTCAATGAAGGTTGTTGTAGTGACAAGCAATCATTCTTTGACAGTTTGTCAGAGATGGTGTTTCCCATCTTGTTAAAATCATGGATTCTATTGGATTAGTCAGTGCTGACTGAATTATTGCTGGGACAAAGTTCATGAAACACCCTTTAGATTTACTAGTACAAGCTGAAATTTTTGTGAATGACCACATACTTAATTTCATGCATTGTTTCACAGTTGGACTGATTAAATTGTGTATCCATAATACACCAAGTTCAGGACCCTGTAACATAAAAGATATAATCATACATATGATAAATATTAATAATATAAATCTGGCAAAACACGTACCATAGAGATACAATTGATTTTTAATTGATCGTATCTATTTTATGTCACAGGCCCCAGGACTATACAAATGACATGATTATATCAACAAATAGCAATATCACAGTAAATTTAACATAATTTTTTTTCTCCTTATTTCTCATTTAGTCCGTTTTCAATTTAAGAATTTATTTTCAGGAAGTGTTTCGTTAGCTAATGGTAGGAATCACTCACAATTATTTTTTGTCCTTAATCTATATCCAAAATGTAAATTAATCAGATATACTTTTACTTATATTGATCATTTTTTGTTTCATTATCGGACCGTTTGAAAAGGAAAAAAATATACCCGATTACCTGTGTACAAAGTGAATGGAGAGTTCGCCATGTTGGCAGCCATTTTGTGCCTGTACGTTGCCAATTTAAGGAGCCAATGAGGGATGTAAATCAAAACTTTGAAAATTCGTAACTTTTGGATGGATTGTCGGATTTTGCTCAAATTTTCACAGATTGACATTTGTATTTTTCTTCATCCACTGAGCACACGTCAATGTCTGGGTGAAAATCCCCTTTAACATATTTACAGGGATTTTTTAATGACTTTACAATATATGCAAAATCCAATATTACGTTCAGCCTGATTTACCTTCTTCACCTTACAATGATCAATGCTGTTATTAGCACTTTCATTATTATGGGTTGTTAGTTCATCATCTACTTTCATCAATATATTTGATTGTACTGAGGCATATGTCAATATACATGTCCGTAGTTTGACCCGATTGTATCGTCCATTATCTAATTGGTTTGTTGCACTTCAGATCAGCACTTCTGTGGCTGCAGCACACATTCATTATTTAAAGAGGTGTTAAAATATCAGAATCGTTCCATTGGTTAGATGTAAGGATTTAAAAAGATGTACATGATTTTGAGTTGTGTATGTGTGTGTTTATGTGTTTGTGTGCATGTGTGAGAGTATCTGTGTTTATATGTGCGTATCTGTGTGTGTTTGTGGGTATATGTACACCTTTTTAAAGGGATGGGTAAAGACACAGATACGAGAGGAAGCTTCACAGTCAATTGGACTGTACATGTATGCTGTACCAAAAAAAAAACCTCCATAGTTCATATATCATTACTTTTACAACATTCCCTATTGCGTAAATCTGATATCAAGCAATATCATTTGGGAATACAGATATCACGCATTTTTTATTTGGAACATTGATTTCCCATCTGCATTATAAGTACAAACATCATTACAAACCTTGTTATATTTGCAATATTTACCACTCTCTACGCAAGTAAACATGGATCGTCGTGAAGACATTTCAGCAAATGTTTGTATCCTAAAGAAGATACTTTTTAGCCAAAAAAGAGCATCCCTTTCATCCTAAGATTTAGAAGTTAATAAGATACTCTGGCCAGGAAAGCTTTGATGTTGTATGTCATGTACCGGAAGTCGACATTCCAAGATTCAGTGACAAAATAATGGTGCCATAAGCTTTCAGATTCAGAGACCATTATATGCAATAGGGAGAATGTTTGTTGAAGATAATATATTGGACGTTAGAGGTAATATGTGGGGCAAAGTATTGAATTGAATTAATTTATTTCCTTTTTTCATATACATAATCAATGAAAAATAACATCACAAGTAAAAGAAAATAAAGGAGGCGAGTACCCTGAAAGCACAGCTTGTGTTGGGATCGCCTTTGCAACAAAACAAAGTAAAACTAAAATCATCTCTTTGAAAAAAAAAGTTAAAGAAAATAAATTATTACATATTTTCATTTGGAGTAAGCAAACAATTTAAGAATAAAACGAGATGGGTAAAGGAAGGAAAATGTTTGAGAGATAGAAAAGGTAAGAGAGAAGAAGAGCAATGAGAAGAAAAANTTTTCCTGTTTTTATTATGAGGAATGCCTTGAATAGCAAATATCAAGAGGCAAAACAGCCGTAAGTGTTGTTGCTAAAAAGTTGGGATCAATTGCAAGTTGCAGTTTAGTAACAAGCACCAATTAAAACTATTATTTCATACACGCCTTGTCAATAGAGCAGACAGCACACTACTAAAAACGGGCGTTCAATTTGCAGTTAATTCATGATCAATTGCAACTTTGTAGCAACACCCCCATAAGCTTAGAAAAATATTGCAAACAAACAAAAAAGATCTTGAATGCTCAGAATGTATTGCAAATGGTCAATAAGCTGGATGTGATTTTCAACTGCTGTCTCAAAATTAACATCTGTAGTTGGTGGAAAGAATGTGATTTTCAACAGCTCTTCCTCAGAGTTCATTCAGGTTGTTGAATTTTTTGAGGGAAAAAATTTACTTTATTTCAGTCCAATAGCAATCCACCTGTATCAATCAGATCATCTTGGCAGAACAAAACTAGACGGTCCGTCTTCCCAAATCAATGATACCCTACCTTCAATAAGCTAGCAATATTGTAACAACCTCCGTCAATATGATTCATTCTATTGATTAGCATACAAGGGATGTAGACCGAGCGCAACAATGATTTATTCAGCTGAGAGGGCTCACACTTTTTGATGGTCACATCGTGTAGAGATATCGCTCGGGATCAATACAACCTAAAGCTGGCCTAATATGTGCATAAGGCCGAGGGGGCGCCAAAATGAGCCCCAAAAATGACTTTTATTCAGTTGGAGTGGGTCACGGCTAAAAACCGATGGATATCGTTCCTCGGAGGTCACTTCATACGAAAACACCAAAGACAGCTATTTTATCCTGTGCATTGCTACAGACAGCTATCCTTAACGGCCCAAAAATACAATGCTATTTAGCTGAAAAGGGTCATGGCATTTCAATCTAATAGCAATGCACCCATGTCAATTAAAGCACCTTGGTGGAACAAAACTAGACAGCCGGTCTTCCCAAATCAATGTTACCCTACCTTCAAATATAAGCTAGCAATATCATAACAACCTGCATCAATATAATTCATTATATTGATTAGCTTACAAGGGATATCATTATTCCTGACCATGCTGTGAGTGTCATTGTAAAGCCTGATAAGAACAGACATTGATGGTAAGGTAAACGTACTACCTGTAGCTGAACATGATGTCAGAAGCATTGAGCTGAGATTGTTATTGCAATATTCTTGGAATCAGGTGGAGTCAGAATGGTCAGGAACAAAACATGCTCAATGTGATTATAGAGTTCAGAGCATTGAATGGGAGGATGTATTTTTGTTTCATGTTTTATTTTTGTTATCGTGTTTGGACTGTAACTCAAATTTAAGTTTACTACCAAAGTGAATGACCATAGGCATTATGTGCTTGTAATATTTTGTTGTTTTCATGTGAACCGATGAGCAGATATTCAACACGTTTTTTTTATTTTTTTTTAATTGTACCTTAATTTCTTGTGATCTGAACGACAGGGCGGATAATGATATGTCACTGAAAGAAACTATCTGTAAAAAAAAACAATACAGACAGTTTATTCTAGTGGAATGACATTATTTGCTGGTTCATCAAACTGCTAGAAATTGAGATACGGTTAGATACGGTCTGATAGCTTGTTGCTTGTTCATGAGACACACAATGATATTTTCCCCCAAATATTTGAATTTAAAACAGAACTAAAGAGAGAGAGGGGATGATACAGATGGTTACAGAGATAAAGGCATCAACAAAATTGGAAGTCATGTATTTAGAGAAGAATTGGAAAACAGAAAAAAGGGGTTAGAGAAAATAGATTATCGGAAAGAATTTGATGGATGATAGAGAGAGAGAGGGAAAACATAAAGAAGATAGAAAGATAGAGTGAAAAAAAAAGAAAATGGGAAGTGGGATGGGGTAAAGGGGGAAAGTGTGAGAAATGGTTAGATGTAAAGGGAGAGGCAGGCAATGTAGGGTGATAGAAGAAGAGAGGGAACGCAAGAAGGAGATAGAAAGAAAGAGAGANGAGTTCATTCAGGTTGTTGAACTTTTTGAGGGAAAAAACAATTACTTTATTTCAGTCCAATAGCAATCCACCTGTATCAATCAGATCATCTTGGCGGAACAAAACTAGACGGTCCGTCTTCTCAAATCAATATTACTCTACCTTCAAATATGAGCTAGTAATATCATAACAACCTCCATCAATATGATTCATTCTATTGGTTAGCATACAAGGGATGTAGACCGAGTGCAACAATGATTTATTCAGCTGAGAGGGCTCACACATTTTGATGGTCACATTGTGTAGAGATATCGGCTGGGATCAATAAAACCCAAAGCTGGACTAACCTGTGCATATATAGGCCGAGGGGGCGTTAAAATGAGCCCCAAAAATGACTTTTATTCAGCTGGAGAGGGTCACGACTAAAAACCGATGGATATCGAGGTCACTTAGTACAAAAACACCAAAGACTGCTATTTTATCCTGTGCCATTGCTACAGACGGCCCAAAAATACAATGCTATTTAGCTGAAAAGGGTCATGGCATTTCAATCTAATAGCAATGCACCCATATCAATTAAAGCATCTTGGCAGAACAAAACTAGACAGTCCGTCTTCCCAAATCGTTGCTACCCTACCTTCAAATATAAGCTACCAGTATCATAACAACCTCCATCAATATAATTCAATCGTTATTTGTGACTGTGCAGTCTTTGTAGAGCCTGATTATAGGAGACATTGATTGTAAGGTAAACGCACTACATGTTGCTATACAGGATGTCATAAGCATTGAGTTCAGTTTGCATTTGCAATATTCTCGGAATCTGCTGGAGGTGGATGGCGAGGAACGTAATATTGTGGGCATGATTACAGAGTTTGTAGTGATCTGATCAACTGGACGGATAACGATGTATTATTTGTAAAAACAATACAGAGAATTTATTCCAGTGGAATGACATTATTTGCTGGTCCATCAAACTGCTATAAATTGAGATACGGTTAGATACGGTCTGATAGCTTGTTGCTTGTTCATGACACACACAATAATATTTTCCCCAAAAAACATAAAGAAGATAGAAAAATAGAATGAAAAAAAGAAAATGGGAAGGGGGATGGGGTATAGGGGGATAGTGTGAGAAATGGTTAGATGTAAAGGGAGAGGCAGGCAATGTAGGGTGATAGAAGAAGAGAGGGAACGCAAGAAGGAGATAGAAAGAAAGAGACAGACAGACAGACAGACAGACAGAGAGAGTTGGGGGAGATGGGGAATATGGGAGGGGTAGGAGGGAGAACGTGGGTCGGAGGGATTTAGAATTAAAGGGAGAGGCTAGGAAGGTAGACCGAGAGCATCATATATGAGATGCTCCAGACATATCAATGTTGCAAAGTCTGGTTCAAGCATTATCTGCTAGAGCTTGTTGCATTGGAGCTTGGTAGACACAATTATGTACTGTGGTTTATTTTTTTAGAAAGCTTGTCTGATACATCTGCCATGCACACATCGGGAATTCCACACAAAAACAAATTTTACAATTTTTTCATAATAGTGCCGTTAGTGTCTAATACGTATCATAGTTGTACCAATCACTCTGGGACTATAGCTTCTGTCAGGCAAAACCCTCCTAAGATGCAGTGCAATTTTACAACATTCCATATTCAATTTCCTTAATATGCAAGTTGATGACTATTTTGGCCAGAACAAAATGAGCAGAATTGAAAGAATCTGCTGAAATGTATAAATTGAAGACATTTTATATGTTCTTATTTTTAATACTCATTTGTGACTTTTGCAAGAGTAGCATAGAAATAATAGATGGAGGAGGGGAGGGGATTGGTTAAATCAAAGGGCGAGGGGTAAACCCAAGCTCAAACTGAAGCCTATGAATATGATTTCTGAGAAGTCGTAAGTGACTGAAAAGACATTATGAGGAAATGTTCCCATTCTGTGTCCAGCTTTTGTAGATATGGAATTGTTTTAACATAACACCTGTAACCAACCTTTCCAGAGAGGGAGGAGCATTAGTTTCACCATATGTTGTACAACTCAGTTCACAAATGAGATGAGATGACCGGGGTGAGAGGGAGGGACTTTCCTGTACAATAAAAGGGATTAGGTAAAAGATTTTTTTAAAGATAATAAGGAGGGCAGATGAGGCATCACTCATTGCATGCTTGTAATTTGACCCTTAAAATGTGAAAGTCACTTAAAGACAGAGCAGTGAAATGTTCATTTTCATGCACCTATGACTATCTGTAGTAGATGTAGACTTGTTTTTCACATATACCTGTAGCCAGAGGGGAAGTTTGAGGAGCACATGTTCAACTAATGAAATTATCAGAGGGCATCTTGCTTGAAGAGAAAATTAATTCTTAAAAAAATAATATATGAAATAGACGGGATGGGGGAGGGGGGTGGTTGTAGGTACACTAGCAGCCTGCTTCTCCAGATGGGGAGTTTATCCCACTCAAGTGATGAGGCGGGATGATTGCAGGGAGGGTTACTTCTACAATAAAAAGAGGAGGCTCCTAAAAAAATAGGGGTTTAAGCTCATGCCAAAGCAGGGACCTTTAATGTTTTTACCTGAAGCCTAAAATCATAAAAGCACAAAAGAAAGAGTGAGAAATATCCGTTTTCATGTATCACTTATCTCTATCTATAGAAGATGTTGAGTTGTTTTGACATACAGAATTATCTTCACCCAGAGAATGCCTGTATTTGGACCCTTTAATGTGATTTCCCTAAAAAATTCAGTCATTCAAAAGACATATTAAGCAAATGTTCATATTTGTGCACCTATGTTTATCTAGCATTTCCAAAGGGATATGAGTATAACATTTTCAACTAATGAGATGAAATTAAAGGAGAAGAATTTGCTTGAAGATTAGAATGATCTTAAAAAATAGGAATGGGTGCAGGGGATAGTTGGGCTGGGTGCTGTTCCACCCACACAAAACAGTAGGGTGTGTTTTCCATAGAGGAAGTCACTCAAGTGACGGCATGGGATGATTGTAGGGGCAGAGAGGTTGCTTGTTGAATAAAAAGAAGAGGGCCTCACACAAAGGAAGGGGGTGGGGTAAGCTCATACTATAGCAGGGGCCTTGAATGTGATTTCCCAGAAGCCTAAGATCACAATAGTTATAGTGATAAATTTACTTATTCATATCACATGTGACTGTCCATAGTCAATTTGATATACAGACCTGTAACCAGCTTTTCTAGATCAGGGAGGGGGGGGGGGGAGGTGAGACTATTTTGTCTAACAAAGTTAACGGATGAGATGGGATGATTAAAGAGGAATTATAGTTTCTTGCGGATTAAACAGAAATGTTAATACAAAAGGGGTGGGGTACATCTATTCTCGAATAAGGGCTTTTTCATTGATTTCCTAAAATTATGTGATTAAGACAAAATGATGGAATGCTTGTTCTCTCACACATACATCTATCTGTAGTAGATGTGGAGTTGTCTTGGTATAAGAACCTGTAGCCAGTCATTACATGGGGGGGGGAGGGGTCTGCGGGGAAGCATGTCTTGTACTTAATTCAATGGGTGATGTGGGATGATCAGGGAAGGATGCTTTTTAGAAAAATTGGAGATTTTCATTCAAAGGCGACCGGGCCGGGGGGGGGGGGGCAATGCCCAATTGAGTCCCATAAATTTGATTTCACAAAAGTCGATGACACAAGAGACAATGATAGAATGCTTGTTCTCACATACCTATTTCTATCTGTAGTAGATGTGGGGTTATTTTGACATAGAAACCTATGATTGAGGAAGCATTTTGTATACTAAGTTCAATGGTTGATGAGGAATGATCAGGTAGGGATGCTTTTGGTAAAATTTTGAGAGGTTCATTCAAAGAAGCAAATATGGGGGGGGGGGGGGAAATATATATATATATATATATATATATATATGTCTAAATCATTCACAAATCTTTTGAGTGTTAATACAGTCTTATGTAGTTATTATTCTTCTAAAATCCTCAGGAAATCTGTAGAAGTGGCAAGAATACAATAATAAATAATATTAGAATTAACCTGAAAAATCAGTGTATGAATGAATCAGAAAATTAAGAATTTACAACAGTGAGGAAAGGATATGTTTGTTTTCCTGAACATCACATGTAAGTTAATGTTTGAAAACGTTCACAAAGAGCACATTTGATTTATTTTCACTTGCCCCCTTGAAATCATGACTCAGTTTAATCCTTCAATACTAGTAGCATGCCTCACTGATTATATTGGCGAGCATGCAAGTGATATATAAATTAGATAATACAGTAGGCTGAGCCTTTACACACTTTAATCAATTGGACACCGATTGATTTTTAGATTCATACAGGTTTTTTTAAATATACTTTTTGCTCTAAAGGAATTCATTTGAGTTATTTTTAAGTCTAGAAACTATGAAATTATTTCCAACTTTAAAATAATTCTTGCCTTGTCCAATATGGATACACACTGATTGACACTGACAGTGCATTACCAAGATGCTGTTAAAAAAATTCACATCATACTTGAGCAGGAATCGAACTCATTATCTCCGAATACTGGAATAATGCAAGAATTATTTCAATTATTATCTACCCAATGCAAAAACCATATGAATTTTTTCATGCTTTGTCGTGAATTTAGCAGTTTCCCCACCACACTCTCACCCTGTGTAAATATCACTCAAAAGAAACAACTTGAAAAGGAACAAATACAAATAAGATCCAGGGTTATTTTCAGAAGAAGTATTTGCCAGATGTTACATTGAGTGTTTTTAACCAGCTTAGAAGCAGGTGTAATGCTTGACTAAGTTGCCTCCTGAGTGCTACTGCCCTTGTTATGTCAAACGCGCCATGTCTAGACAAAGGCTTTCAGGGATTTCACTAAATGAATCAGTGTCTGTTTGGAATAGAAAAATGCCAGTATTATAAAGTGACCACTCGTATATTGGATTCCAGTAGAAAGTGGTAGAGTATCTTGTATTCTTTGTAAATTTCACTGTATGTTTCAGGATATTCTCTTGTAATTGTAGTAATGGAGGGATTGGTTATCATTTCAATTGATGTACTGAATAGATCACATGAAAGTAGATTTAATGACGAATGTTATAATTGATAGTAATTAAGGTATTGAATTGATCAAATTAGAATATATTTACTGATTGTTTTTCGTTTTATCAGGATTTGAATTTTGTGACTTTCTATTAATATTTTAGAAATCAAATCTTAATACAGATGTAATGATGATATATTAAATGCTTCTAATGACCAAGGAAGTGTTAAAGATAAAGCAATTCATAAATATGACTACAAATGATGATAGGAGAGCTGCGATTTAAACCTCTTGCTCTATACAATACCATAGGTTAAAAGAGATTCACATTAGATAGACTGACTAATGCTCTAAATTGTCCTTGTTCCATATAGAGTTTAATTGGGACAAATGGGCACATATCCCTGGAATTACATCCGAACATTCGTGGCCCCCATTTTCTTGTAATTGATCTGACTATCCTTGATGGTTAGACACCATAGATGGGGTTGTTTACCCTAATCGGAAATTGATATGTGACTGAACATTCAGTTTAAATTGGTCACAAATATGATTAATGAGTAAATGGGGAAGGAAAAGTTAGCAATTCATAAGGGGTGTTGTTTGAAACTTGCGATCAAATGCAAATCAATTGCAAATTTGTTGCAAATTAATACGCATATTTTCAGTTTAGCACAGTCGTCGCTTGCAATTGGTTTCAAGTTAGTAGCAACACCCCATTGTTGTTAGGGTGTACTCACTTCAGAATAAAATTTTTGTTAACTCTGAATAGAGTGGAAAAGTGTGGTCTAGTGGTCAGAATATCTACCTAGAGAAGAGACTGTGAAATTGTTACTTTAATCCCCAGCCAAGCCATGCTTTAAACATGTAACCTTCTGTCATCTCACCAGGCACTTGGCCTCCTTGAAATAGAACGGAGCTATATAATTGCAAAGCAGTTTTCCACCCCCACGCGTAATATAGCTATAGCTATGTCATGAAGCCAAGTGGCCTGGGGCTAGAGAAATAAAAACAGGTGTCACCGTGTGTGCAGCACGGCATGAAAACAAATATTAATTTACCTAAAAGACTGGCATGCAACTGCTGAATGTCAATTATATATACCTGTTATTGACAAATTTAGAAGAATACTGAAACAATTCAAGGAGAAAATTGACTTCAGCATGTGAAACTTAATGCTTTATAAGCATCTATAAAGTGCTTGCATAGGGTCCGCACTGAAATTTATCATTTTTATTTTCAACTTTGCCTACATGCTATATTTTCATTTTTTATTGATTGGTGTTTGAGTTAATGGCATTATTTAACAATGCCAAATTATCACTAAACAAGTTTAAATTTATGCGAGTCTTTTGATATCTGTGAAACTAAGAATATCTAAAAGTATGACAGAAAAATGTAAACATTTGCTCTTGCAAAAACAGTAAAAATAGATAAGCGCACAAAAGCATGTGGCTTTGGGCCAACGGAGCGGTCACGCTGTAATAGCCGTAGCCCTCCGCAGACATTTATCGGCACATGGTGCATTGCAGTAATTCATCAGATACCGGCTGGTCACTCATGAATTATCGCTTGTATCTTGAAATATACCAATGAACTTAAAAACTTAGATGATTCCTGTTTTGGCAAAATGTCTAGAATAGTGAGCACACCACCTGTTGAAGCAATATATCAGTATTTCCAGTTACAACTCTTTAGTTTTTACAGAATATGCATTATTTCAAGGCATGAGACCATAATTATATTAAATACAAAAAGTGTATATACTCAACTCCACTCCAGCACTGTTTGAAGAAAACTTTGATGGGTCATTCAGGACCAAAGAGCTAAAGTATGAGTTTTGAAAAAATAAAAAGGATTTCTAGTGGATAAGAAAAATGATAGAATTGTTTATATTGCCATGATTTTTAAATCACTTCTCAAGCTTACATAATTTTCAGCCTTCCTCTTTATCTGTGCTATAAATTGCTCTAATCTGTAACGACAGCTTAGAAGTGTAATTAACCACTAATAACAAGGTTGTTTGATCCAATTTGATCTAATATTTAAGCTCTAGACCTCCAATTGATTAAGGATTCCGATGAAAAACTCTTGTTTGAAGGGTCATGGCAGTGTAAGTTTTCTATTATGCCACAGTATTGATTGACACATTAACACTGATTGTTTTTGTATAGAGATTCAATGTCATTTAATTAAGGCAATTAAAGAGGTTATCTAAATCTGGAGAGGTCTGTAGTGATTACCCCTCTCGAGCTCTGGAGCGGAGGCTACAGCGAGCAATGGTTGCATTTTAAAGCACTTGTTTGAAGGGTCATGGCAATATTAGTTTTCAATTGTGCCACACTATCGATTGTCTCGTTAACGTTGATTGCTAGCTTGTACATAGAGCTTCAATATCATTTAATTAAGGCAATTAAAGAGGGTTTCTAAACATGGAGCCGTCTGTCGTGATTACACCTTTTGACCTCTGGAGCGGAGGCTACAGCGAGCAACAGTCGCAATTTAGTCAGAACGGACCTTGGCTGAGGATGGAGCAGGGAAATTTAAACAAGAGTTAACTCAGGTTCATTCACTCTTCCCCTTATACAGATATGCCAATATTTCCAGAATATGCTTGAGGCGAAATTAAAGTATCAATTCATAGCAAAAAAGCTGCACAGAAGTGGGAGAAGACATGACACCAATAATCATGCTCTTAGCCATTCTCTTGTGATGAAAGCCTTGAATTCATATGGAATTTCATCCCACCATAATGGTCTATACCCTGGAATAATTTATTATGATGCCACAAAATTTAAAAAAAAGGGTAATGACTATTTNTCCAATTGATTAAGGATTCTGATGAAAAACACTTGTTTGCAGTGTAAGCTTTCTATTACCCCACAGTATTGATTGACACATTAACGTTGATTGTTTTTGTATAGAGATTCAATATCATTTAATTAAGGCAATTGAAGAGGTTATCTAAATGTGGAGAGGTCTCGAGCTCTGGAGCGGAGGCTACAGCGAGCAATGGTTGCATTTTAAAGCACTTGTTTGAAGGGTCATGGCAATATTAGTTTTCAATTGTGCCACACTATCGATTGTCTCGTTAACGTTGATTGCTAGCTTGTACATAGAGCTTCAATATCATTTAATTAAGGCAATTAAAGAGGGTTTCTAAACATGGAGCCGTCTGTCGTGATTACACCTTTTGACCTCTGGAGCGGAGGCTACAGCGAGCAACAGTCGCAATTTAGTCAGAACGGACCTTGGCTGAGGATGGAGCAGGGAAATTTAAACAAGAGTTAACTCAGGTTCATTCACTCTTCCCCTTATACAGATATGCCAATATTTCCAGAATATGCTTGAGGCGAAATTAAAGTATGAATTCATAGCAAAAAAGCTGCACAGAAGTGGGAGAAGACATGACACCAATAATCATGCTCTTAGCCATTCTCTTGTGATGAAAGCCTTGAATTCATATGGAATTTCATCCCACCATAATGGTATATACCCTGGAATAATTTATTATGATGCCACAAAATTTAAAAAAAAGGGTAATGACTATTTTGACAGATCAAACGATACCATCTACATGTAACCAAGCTATGCGCCTAATAAATATGAAAACAATTAAAATCAGGGAAAATTCAGTAACTATGATGACAATTTGTTAGGATGCCCATATGAAATCCCTTTCTGCTTTATTGAACATTTCTATTTCTGCCTTTAATTGTCATTATTAATCTTATCAACACTACAAGTCAATATTCTTTGCCACATCGCAATACTATAAATGGAATCATCTATTGTTTTCATCTATATGTTATAATGTAGCAAAAACTAGTGACTTGCACAATACATTGTCTACACCTGCTCATTCAATCTCTATTCATTTTGATACTCCTTTTTTGCCAGTTATACTATATATCTTCCCTTGTCCAACCCCCTTCTTCTCTTGTCTATTCAAAGTGTTATCAGTGACAGATCTAGGTTGTGGAGTCTGATAATAATCTTATCAATCAAGAGAGATTTCATTTTATTTGATCGCCCCTGTGAACTATGTGAGGAATGTTCATGTTTTTATGAGGTTGGGCTCTTCAAGAAACAAGGAATGCAGCTCATAGAAGTTGAAAGGCATGTAACTTTCTGACTGTGCAATTAAAACAATTTTTTAAAATCAAGCTGTCTGTCCTATCTTATTATATTCAGATTGATTAAAGATTAAGATAAATTAAAAATGAAGAAAGTTACTTGTGCACTAGTCAAGATAGATATGAAAGTTGAATTTAGAGTACCACAGATTCGTAACTCCAGTACAGGGTACCTGCAGAGGAAACATTTTATGTATTCGCTTTTTTTTTTGAAGCACTAAACATTGATTTTGAAGCCTATTATTTTCCAAGCTTCATTTATATACACCATCAACTATTTAGGTTAATTCTGGCATCTGGTTTAGTGATTTTTAAAATGAGAAGAATATAAATCAATGCCTTTACAGGGTGCACAGAAGCTATTCCCAGGAGCTGCAGAATGGGAATGGACCTTAATTTAGATAATAGCTGGAAAATGTACCAGATGCCAGAGGCACCGTAACATATATCTCATGATAACTTTATAATTAGAAGTAACTATCATGACGCCACCAAGTAGCAATCTATTGGTGTCAAGAAGCTTTTAGGTAATTTCTAGGCGACATTAATATGAAATGTTAGAATTGATTATATTAATCATACCATATGACTCTGGATAGATATGTTGAAATGTAGATGTTGTCTAAAGTAGATATGAACTCAGCATTTTCAAAGTTTTGATTTACATCCCTCATGGGCTCCTCAAATTTGCAATGCACAGGCATAAAATGGCGGACAACATGGAGAATTCTCTGTTTCCTTTGTACACAAAATGTCACATTTTCATCTTTTTCTAGAAGAAAATAAATCAACAAAATTCATTCCAAAATGCATGCAGAATCAAAATGTCAATATCATACTTAAAGGGAAAAGTACAATTTTGTCTACTTTTGGGAAACAGTAATCTTTATTTCTGTCCATACTGTATATCCCTGATTGGTACCAAACAGTCTTTCTGTATTTGTGTACAAATTTTTTTTTGAGGGGGGGGGGAGCAAGCTTTCACTTCAAAGGAAAAACGTTCGTTGGCAATCCATATCTAGTAAATCTATCACCAATAAAACCATCACTCAAGTCAAGACAAAGGGGATGGATTTATAGTAAATCAAACTAGAGAGGGAAATAACCAATTAGTTTATAGTCAATTATAGGGTATGTCCAGCCAGTGCCCATTGTGTCTGTAAAAATAAGTCAATAATGTCTACTTGTTTTGAGTAATACCAATCCAAATTCCATATTCATTTTAAGATCGTCTAATTCCTCTTGAAACTTCCTATGATCCGACTGTTTTTATTTGATACTATACAGCTGCTTTGGTCTCCTTAGAGTAATAATTTGAAATGTGCTTCAGGTTGCTTTCTGATGGTACCCAAAATATTAGATTCAACCTGATATGAGACAGATATACATATTAAGTTTAAATTAAGTTATATCAGCTGTAAAACTCCATTGAGAACTGATCAGTAAGCAATTTGAATCTTCACCAAATTTATACACTACTCTATGTTGTCGTCTGAAAGGAATGTTAGATTATTTGAATATTAGAAGACTTTTGTCATACACTTGGAGAATCTTTTTACTTCTTTTATTTGCTTCAGCTTTACCTGATTTGCGTTTTCCGTTAAGTGCAGTGACTTAATGCTTATAAATACACAACATTGCATTTACTTGTAGACTTTTGTATTTGCACCATTGCTGGATGAAAAGGGAAATGCATGGACTTAGTATCTCCACATTTATGCTCAATGTTTAAAGGGGAACTTCACCCAGACATTGATGTACCCTGAGTAGATGAAGAAAAATATACAATGAACAAACTGTGAATATTTCTCCATGTTGGCAGCCATTTTGTGCCTGTATGTTGCCAATTTAAGGAGCCCATGAGAGGTTTAAATCAAAACTTTGATAAGTCATAACTTTTTAATGGATTGTTGGAATTTGCTCAAATTTTTTACAGATTGGCCATTGTATTTTTCTTCATCCACTGAGCGCACGTCAATGTCTGGGTGAAGTTCCCCTTTAATGACACGTGATGTCATGTGGAAGTCATGTTCCAATGGTTTTNGTTCATCAAGTTTAATCAAATCGATCAAAGTAATGTGAAAAAAATGGGATTAGTTTTTTCCATTTAGGCATAAGCCTGCCTAAAATTGAAGTTTCCTTTTTTCATTGAGCATTAATATCTATAAATGTTATAAATTCAGAATATAATACCTTAAATTGATTGCATCTGTTTCCTTGTTTAACTTATGTTTAATGTAATTGGCATTAGTTAGATTTAGATCGGTGTTCAATAATGTCACATTGCCACAGGGCCGAGTTTTCCCACAGGTTATCTGCTACAGTAGCAGGCTCATTTAGTTTGGGCTTGCAGAATTGCCTCTTGCAATGGTCACAAATATACTGCAGTCTACTATATTCAAGTAAGTCTTTGTAAAGGCTACGTACCCCTGTTCAATTGATTATAGAGATTAGAATGCCATTCGCTTGTCTAGACTTAATATCAATGGGATCAGCTCTTATGTTTGGCATAGAATAGGGTATTGAACTTTTGCGTAGATGACATTCCATCATGCTCTTATTGGTGAGTGTTTATTGGATGTAGGGTTTAAGCTGAAGATGAAGTGTGGCCACTTCAAAACATGCTCTCATTAAAAGGTTGTGTTTTCTTTGTTATACTATTATTTAAATTCATATTGTGTCGCTTTTTCGGAAGGATCTCTTGTGTTTGTGCTCTATCTAGAGGCTCTCATGATAACCAGGATATCATAGCCTGAACATCATTAACTTATAGAAATTCAGCTTCACTAATTTTAAACTAGAATAATTAATCACGTTTATGTCATTATTCATTTGTATTTGTAATTCCCTCAAACCATTTTGAACTCACATTTTCAGTATGTGAACTTTCATTTACATGTGTACTTTTTTTTACTGCATGGGAGAGATTTAATCTGTGTATGAAAAAAATGGTTATCGGTAGTAGATATGAAACTACTCTAAAATTTTCAAATTTTGCAGCATCAGTAAACAATGTTCATTGGTGTAACCACGAAATTACCATTCGATTTCTGCTAGAATAATAATATGCAATTCTTATATAGC
>BQKZ01001483.1:0-19062 GCA_036244855.1 Temnopleurus reevesii
GTCCTCGTCATGAGCTGTCTGACTTCCTCTTGATGCAGTGTTGCCGTGCCGACGGCAGGTACTCCGAGAGCGTCTCTCCCAGCATAGGCAAGCTGCGAATACAAAGAAGTTTTGATGATTAGAGTTCTGAAAATGGCTATTCCAACGTTTAATTTCAATTCAATAATTATTATTTCAATGCTGCTTTGAGTCTTGCCTAAATGATGTTGATTAAGAAATAACTACATGTAGTAAATAATTCCATGAGTTAAATTTTCAATTTTCAAGTTGATTATTGAATAATGGGTATCAAATATTCATAAGGTCTTCAATACTAATTCCTGTTTCATATATATGTATAAGTCATGTCTTACTTAGGCCACGGCATCTATTTTCCCTTGAATATTATCTACAAAATTCAATTATTTTTAGTTTATTAAAATTTTCATACGCTGGAAATAATAGACTAGTACAATGGGAGAAATCATCCCCCCTGAAAAAATTATATCCTTTACATCAACCAATTTTATGTAAAAAAGGAAAGTGAATTGATTTTTTTTCCAATAAAAAACTTTTCTCTGCGTATCTATCAATTTACAGATGACATGTATTGGCTCTCTAATCAATATCAGCATTTATGATTTCCTATATTTCAACATACCTTGAAGCCAACAAGGTTCTCGAATCGAGGTGCTACAAATGACCAAGCACCCATGTTCTTGTGCTCCTCTTGACTCCATATAAATTCTGTATAAAAAAATTAACAAAGTAACATTATTAGGAAGTACAAAAAAATTGAATTTGTATTTTGTTGAAACTAGAGAGAATCTAATTGGATGGAATAAAATAGGTATATGGAGCAAAAGTTCTGCTTCAAACTTCCAAAAATCTAATTTCTATTCCATAGAAATGCTAATTTTTGTTTGTCAATATGTAAATCATATCAACGCATTTGTTTTAGTCTGTCAAATAAACAAACATTCTGTCAAGCCTCCATGTATCCAGCAAGCATACATCAAATATAAATTATCCATTTATCCATTCATCCATCCATCACTCCTTCAACCTATGTATCTATTCATCCATCCATTCATCTATCCATCTACCCATCATTATCTTACCTTTAGCATTAGGGTATCTCCTGAGTACACTCTGTAGGACATCAGCAGGGATAGGGGCACAGTGACTAAACTCTCACTATTGCTATATGTTTGATGTGTCTGCTATGACCACCTACTTATCATTCATTCTATCTGTCAATCCATCAATATCTCACTCCGTAGAACATCAGTTGGGAAGAGACAGATGGACTCTACTATAAGTACACTATGTAGGGCATCAGCAGGGAAAGGGGCACAGTGACTAAACTCTCACTATTGCTATATGGTTGACCTGTCTGCTAAACCTCTCTATATTTCAATCATTCTATTTATCAATCGATCCATCCATTTATTCATCCATCTTTCCATCAATATCTTACCTTTAGCATTAGAGTATCTTCTGAGAACACTCTGTAGAACATCAGCCGGGAAGGGGCACAGGGATTCTACTCTCACTATTGCTATATGGTTGGCCTGTCTCGTCTCCCTCTCCTTGTGTAGAGCATAGTAGTGCTTTCCACAGCAGACAATCACTTTCTGGATACTTTATTTGAAATAAAAAAGACATAGAGAATTATACTAAAATGATTCATTTCTGCTCCTGGCAAAATCTTAAAAAACTTGTCCTATTGTTGTCACCACCTATATTCTTTAAACACATGAAGACGGAGTAATACACACAGAGAAATAAAAGGAAAAAAAGCTGTCATGTAAATGGAACATCGATCTAATGTAATGCGAAAGTTTGATAATTTGTTTTAATGTGCAAACTGTATGCCTTTTATCATTTACATTATACATTTTTCAAAATTCTAACTAAGTAATAAAAAAAAAAAATATGCGCATCAATTAAAGTTGGATCTGCACCATCCTTTCCCAAGGCCCCCCCCCCCCCAACCAAAAAAAAGGGGGAAAACAGAAAACTACTGGAAACAAAAACATGTCATATATAGAGTAAAATGATTAAATTTCGAAGCCAGATAATCTGTACTTTCAATCCCTCACGTCTTAATCGGTCTCTGACAAAGAGACTGCTACAATTATAAATTCAGAACCATTTGGCATAAAAGCTTTGTACAATCCTACAAAGCCACAATTCCCCCCCCCCCCAAAAAAAAAACAACCCCAACAACCCACCTTGAGAGTCTGAAGTCAGGTCATCAATGACTGGTTTAAAACTAGTTCCAGGACCCATCTCTAAGAGTTCTGAAGATGGAGGAGGACCTCAGGGGAGGCCAGGACCAGTGATCTTAAGTCCGGTCATCTATGACTGGTCTAAAACTAGTTCCTGGACAATATCTTACAGGTCTGTCTCTCATTTAGATTATTTTTAAGTTAGTATTAATCTCTCCCAAACAATGCTATAACCCACAAACTGTAACAAACCTTTGAGGATCAGAAGTCTGGTCATCTATGACTGGTCTAAAACTAGTTCCAGGACCCATTTCTGACAGGTCTGAAGTGGCGGCTGGAAGACGAAGGAGGACTTTGGGGGATGCGAGTATTAGTGGCTTCCTGTAGTTACGCACCATCTGAGAAGGTCAGAATGACAAAATAGGGGATCAGTAATTGCATTATTTCTAAGAAGTTTGTCTAAATCTTGAAATTTGCCACCTCTCTAGTCCTGAGCACATCTTTTTAAAAACAAAATCTATGAAGATCATGATTTTCTTGGCAGCTGACCAAATGTTATTTGACTATTTCACAAGAATGCCAGAAGTTCTGTATTTGTGTCATTCAAATCTAATTCCAGTATATTTAATTCTAAGAGCTCTTTGCACAGTCTTCACTGGCATAGCTGCACTATGAAAATACAATTGTTATTATCAGCACAATATTTATTTGGCACGAAAACACCATTATTTATGTGGGTGTGGGCAATTCCAGATAAAAATTGCATCAAACCCCCTGCATTTGGAACATTCTTGCAATAGCTATTCATCATTCATATCTATTTTATGCATGAGGTACAATAATAATAAGTAATAATAATTTTCATTAATATACAGCCCCTTTCATGAGATTCAAAGCACATATTTACAGAAAGTAGTAGAATACATTAATGATATTTTGCTAAATTAGTTCATGAAATCAGAGAGGTGAAAAATAGGGTCGGACATACAGAAAGGTTGATGAATAGGCCTCTAACGATGCATTGTTTATTCCTTGATATCTTTTTTTCTTACCTGTCTTCTTAGTATATGAAAGTACTGAGCTGGTGTAGTGGGGTGGGCGATCTGCACGTTAACATTATCTCCATCCACCTTCTCATCGCTACTGTCACAAGATTGTAAAAACCTTTCCAGCCGACACGACGAGTGCTCAGGTCCAGCTCCATCAAACCCATGGGGAAGCAGCATCACCAGACCACTTTGTAATAGCCATTTTACTAGATGATGGAAAAAGAAAAAGTGAAAGTTATTTTGAAAAATACTCTTTACATCATTCTGTGAAAAAATTTTCTTTTTCCCTTTCTATTCACATAATAAAAATCAAAAAGATATTTATGAATGAACATACATGTAATTATGAAGTATGAAATCAAAGAGTAGTTTAGAATTAATTTACAATCATTATTTTCTAATAGAAAGAATGGTCATGTGTTTCTGGGAAATCATTTTATTTTGGAGGCATATCTAAGGTCCTGGCAGATTAGAGGCTAAATATTTAGGCCAAGCTTTTCATATAGAATGCAGTCAAAACAAAAATAAACTAATAAAAATAAAAATTATTTCTGACCAACCAACAGTATTTAAAAGATAATTCATTATAGGGCAACCAAACAATTTTTGTTTCTTGGCCTAATGAGAAACAAGATAACAAGGTAATTCTAATGATCCAAACGACCTCATTATGAGGTTCCACTCTAATTACATAGGGCCAGACAACCAGGATTTACAATTTAAAAAATTGTTTGCGAATTTGACTTTCAAACGTGTACTTACATTCTCCTGGAAAGACATAGGTATCGATGATAGTCTGAGCTGCGTTAAAGAAATCACCAAACTGAGCCTCCCAGAGGACGAGCAAATCTGGACTCTCAATACTCATTCCGTACTCAAAGCCTAGCACAGCTTCTTCTGACAGTGGGCTGTTTGCAACCTAGGTAATTGGATGAGACAATAACATTATTTTAACATGATCAAAATTATGGTCAGTAATACCATGAACAAAAGTCTCCCAACATATCAGGAAAAAAAATTAAAAAATGATTTCCTGTAATTTTGTAATGGACAGGAAGTCTGCAGAACAAAAATATGACAATTTTTTTAAAGGCCACCTTGTGGATTATATCCATTTGATAAACAGTTTAAGTGCAAGTAAATGATAATTATCTGAGCTGCAGTGAAGAAATTTACACGGCCCTCAGGAAGAACAGTACTGCGATTACTGAAGAGGCTACCCTGTTGAAATAAAACGTAATAAATAAATAAATAAATAGAAATAATCAAACTGAGCCTCCCATAGAACTAGTAGATCAGGACTCTCAATTCTCAACCCATTCTCAAATCTTAACACAGCCTCTAATGATAATGGGCTGTTTGCAACCTAGGTGATTCGATAAGATATACAACAGCTACTGTATAAGAACAAATGCTTTGTAATACAAAATCAACAAATGGAGAGATAACACTGACATCCTAAAGCATTTTGACATGCACTCATCAGGAGATAAACGCATGAATTACAGACCGCTAGAACAAAATGTACAACATTAAGGCAAGGAAATGATGCATGCAAAATATCAGGCATGTTGAAAGCATCCTTTTCTTCAAAGCTTTGAGCAGACTTACAGAATATGTAAAAGCTGTGTGTTAGAATTATCTGGCTTTGATAGACTTCCAGATTCAAAGCTCATACCATTTATACATACCTCATAAAAGCCTTTATGTGATTGGTCAATGTTGTTGAGTAGCATATGGATTTAGTCCTTCTCCTGATTAACCAAAATGGCATGACAATGACTAAAGGTGCCTATTCCAACATCTTGATCGCTTAATTTTCTCATTACATGTAACATAGACAGGTATAAATACCTCATAAAAGCCTTTCTGTGATTGGTCGATGTTGTTAAGTGGTACATGGGTGGTGTCATTATCCTGGTCAACCAGCATGGCATGACGATGACTGAAGGTGCCTCGCCCGACATCCTGACCACTTATTCTAACATTGAAACCTGGGACAGTAAAAAAGGGACATGAGACAGCCCCAAACAATAAAAGTGTGAATCTCCTGATAAACCAGTCTGATGTGATGATGAATGAAGGAGTCCCTCCCCCAATGGTCATACAGAATCCTGACTGTGTTGAACTGAGAGAGTGAAGGAAAGGGGTGTCAAAGAGATTCCTATTTTAAATTCTGCATAACATTTGAAACATTAAAATTGCTGGAAATTATTCATTTCTCTTGCACTGCAAGATATTCACAACCTTAAAAAGAGATTGGGTGTGAACACACTGACAAAAGTGTGTTACGAGCTTGCTCATGGTCACACTTATAGAGTGAGATAACTATAGCTTACACACTGATTGCCAGCATGATCGTTATCCACAATGATAAATATTTGAAGTATTTTTTAAACATTTGTCTCAAACTAGTATCAAGCACCGTGTGGGACGAAGAAACAATTAACAGTGGAAGAGCTGTTTGCAGCTCATATTTATCACCTGAATCAAATCTAACCACAGTCTATGGCTGAAGAACATCCCCTTACCTTGAATCAGCAGTGATCCTATGGCAAGACTCTCAGCAGTGGCCCAATCTAGGGGAGCTCCATCTTCAAGTTTCTTCAGCCTAGCATCCACAAACGTCTTCTTTAGATGTGGATGCAGATTCTACAAAAACAATTGATTTTATGTTGAAGATTTATTCAGTGATGAACTGTCCTGGTATGGATACTTTTTGCACTTCAATGCAGAAAAGTTAGACGATGACCTAGGTAATAAAAGGACAACATTCTTTTTTGCTCATATTGTCCATTTTGATTTTGGTACAAATCGAAACAGTACAAGCAACACATCTCTTATATATTCTAAGATATGATGATAATTCCTATCATTCATAATAACAAAATGCTTGTATAGTACATATCACTGATATTGCACCTCTGCGCTTAATCTACAATCAGTGCAATAATTTCCATGTAAAAAAGTAAAGCATAAGTTTTATAACAGGCTGCCTAGCACTCCATAATTTTCCTTTTTGATATTGGTACAAACAAACAGTACAATAGACACATCGTTTTAAATATTTAAGATATGATAATGATTTATAATAATGATAATGACACGGTGCATTCCACTACCAGTGCGTCTCTATGTGTTTAATCTACAATCAGTGCAGTAATTTCCATGTAAAAAAATAAATTGTAAGTTCTATAACAGGCTACCCAGCACTACATTAAAAAGGAAATTACTTTAAAAAATTGAATACTCACAAATCCTTCTGGAATGGCTACTGACTTTCCTCCAATGAACTTCAATAGCTCTGTATCAATACCTGTTCATAGATCAAGGAGAAAAACAAAAGCTCAGATTACTTTTCAACATAAAACTTCCAGAAGAAGAAAAGAAATTAACACAAATACCTAAACAAAGTGGAACCCTAGAGTGTGGCATCATGCTTTGCAGTATGGGACCTAATACAGTTTCATAAAAGTTGACATATACTGCCACTTTGTTTTCTTCACATACAATGAAACCTCTTTATAACGAGGTCCTTGCGACCACAAAAATTACCTTGTTATATCAGGGTAATGAAACAAAGAACTATAAAGGGCTAGGATCAATAAAATCAATTTGTTATACCAGGTATCTCGCTTTATCTAACCTCTTTATAATGAGGTTCCACTGTACCACTTAACCCATTGACTAATAAATTCAGTAATTCCCTTAGACTTTGTCCAATGGATCACCTGGTTCCAGTTGTTAATGAGTTAAGCTCAATGACTTTTAGTGACAGCCATCATTAATGAGGCAGCGTGGTTCAAGCAGTAAGATTGATGCCAAAATCCTTTATCCAGTAGGGGGAATTTCCATATCAGGGTTAGTTGCCCTGTACGGCAACAAAGTTTTTAAATCACTTAAAAAAGTTTCTGTTACCCCAAATTGATGCCAAATGCCAATTTGCATATTGAGAAAAACTTTTACAAAACTATTATTTGCCCTATTGGGCAACTGACAATTTTAGTTACTTGCCCGACGGCTAAATTTTGTTGCCCCGGGCATATGGGCAAATGGGTTTGTAGCGTCTTGCATATGTTCTTTGAATGCTCAAAACCCAAATCACAAACTTTCTCATTTACATGCAAACATACCTGTATCCCATGATGCAATGTGTGAAGGTGGTGGTGCACATGACGACCACTGTCCTTTGAGGATGGAGGTGTAGGCGTGGTCTGTGACGGAGTCTGCCTCCTTCAAACATCGATTCCATTCCTGCATCTTCTGGGATACGTTATCTGCTATCTCCTCCTTATTGACTGAGCCTTCAGCCTGTAATTGGATAAATATCAGGGAATGTTTCTTCAATTAATGTAACAATCACCTGTAAATCTTCTGCACTCTCCCTCTACCTACATGTAATCATCTAACTCTATTTGTTATTTGGTAATTTGAGTATTACTTTGATGACATACATCATTTCTAGTGAAATCATTTTCAGAAGTAACAAGGTTGGAAGCCTTGTTCCCCCCCCCCCCTCTCCCCGAACAAAAAGAAATCTTATTCAGTAAAATAGAGGATTAAAAAAATGTAAGATTAAGATAATGTAATTTCGATTGTTTACTTATGTAATTTCGATTGTTTTTCAGGGCTTGCTTACTTACAAGTTCTCAACTCTTTTAGCAACCCCGGCATGCCTTTTAACATAATTGTTTGTTTAACCCGTTGATTTTTATTTTGCCAAATAAATGTGCGGGAAAAAAAAAATTAAGATTAAAACAGAACTATAGAAGAGGCAATTATAACAGCATTATTAATTTCTTCCATTGAATATCAATTTACTACTCTTTATAAACAGGGTTCCCACTATTTGAGAACAAAATTCCATATTTTCCTTGAGGAATTTCAAGACTTTCATTATATTTTTGTCAACATAATTCACTTAATTCACTTATTTCAATCTGTTTTGATGCATTGTCAATTATCAAATGATGTCAAGTTCCCTGATTTAAAGGGTTTTATCAAGTTCTCTGACTTTTCCAGACTGGAAAAATTAAACTTATTTCCAGGTTTTTCAATTAGATTGGGAACCCTGGTAATATGGGACTTTAGGGTCATGTCAGCAAGTAACACCCGACGAATGTATTTTCAGGTATGTCCAATCTTAAAACATCTCAAACACCAATTCAATAATTAGATCTATGTAGATCGGAAAAGAATAGTCAACTATGTGTATAAACTCACAGCAGTTTTCTGTATGTATGCATCAGGTATACTGAGCCTAGACCTGATATTGCCATACATGATGGGTTGAGTGAATGACGGATCGTCAAGCTCGTTGTGACCCCATCGTCGGAAACAGAGCAGGTCAACAACGACGTCTTTCCTGAACTTCTGTCTGTAGCTCATTGCAAGCCTGCATGCTGTAAGTACAGCCTGAAATAAAACAAATATATGGAAGAAAAAATATTAGTTCAGGGAAAACATTATATTATGGCTTAATGTTGCATTCAGAAAAAAAGAATAGCTCTCTTGACATATATTTTTTAAATTAGGGACTTATAGAACATTTTCCTGCAAAGTGTCTTCAATTTGGGAAGGTTTTGTTTCCAATCTCTCCAATTCCTCTCGAACAACTTTAACAACGGGTAAGTTTGCTAATTTTGCCTCCAAAAGCTCTGAAATATGAGGTAATTTCAATGGCATGCCTACTAGAGGCCTGAAAAGAGGGGGTTAAAATCGTAACCTATTTGCCCGACTTAAAGGAGTCTCTCAAAGAATGTGGAACCAATATATGTATGTATATGTAGTTTACTGCGTGAGTTAGGCAGCCATTTTGGTGAGACATCTATTTAAATTTGCCTCCAGCTATTCTCATAAAATAAACACTCTGTGAAATAACTTGCTTGCAAAAAAAAATCATCAGGATATTTTTTTAAAAATGTATCATGATACAAGTTATTCTGGTTTCACTGAGGATTAAAACCTCTCAATCTCTTCCAGAAAATGTAACACAAAATACATACAATACCTCTGGGTCCTCCCCATTGACATGAATGACTGGATTTCCGTTCATCTTCGCGACGTCACTGCTGTAAGGTGAAGAGCGCCCTCTCTCAGATGGTGTCGTGAAACCGATCTGGTTGTTGACAATAAGATGTATGGTGCCACCAACTGAATAGTGAGGTAGGTTGGCCATTGCAAAACACTCAGCAATCACTCCCTATAGAGAAGTACAATAATATAACACTCGTTTTTATTTAGTGATAATTCCTGTTTGTATTTTTGAAAAAGGGAAATACAGAGTCATAACAGTGGAAAGTAAAAAAAAAACTAAATTGGGAAGTAAAGCTGGCTACGCAACATAATCACTCATCGTTTCTTGCAATTTCCTTTTCTTGAACTCTACACGATACTATAAACTAAGTATGCTAAATTCAACATTACATATTTGTATAGCCATAATCAAAGCAAATTTCTTCAAATCGAATTATACAAAATGCAAAATACCCCTTGCAGGTAAAATGATTTTTTATTTGTGTGGTTGTTGTTGTTGAGGTTTAGGGGCGTTTATCAATCCTACTGGATTATCTACTGGACTATCTATCCCAAGTGCTCATCTTTTATATCACATCAAACACAAAGCAAATGGTAACTTGGGCTGGAATCTGTCAGAAACAATGTGTATTATAAAATCAGAGATGCCACATGGAAAAGATGAAATTTCCTAAAATGGTGAGAAAATTGCATGAAAATTGCCACTAGACTATACTTTTATACACTAGCATTTCACAAAAATGTTCCAAAAGGTGAATCTTTGTAAAATCAGTGTTTAAAAAGATGCTAAATTGACTATATTTTCCGACATCATAAAAGCAGACACTGAAACAATCAGTCTTCTATGTCATCAAATATTTCAACTCATTTCTTCACTTACCTGAGCAACGAAAGCAGCATCACCATGAAGACTGACATTGACAACTTTGTCTCCATGACAACCACCTGACGATGAATCTGAAGTATAATCCCCTTCCTGTTTTCTCATCTGGCGCCCCCTAGCCTTGCCGATACCAACAGGTATATTAGCCTAGAGGTAAATGAATAAAAGAATCGAATGAGACTCATATCCCTTCCACATAAATACATTTGACCTATACATTTTCACATTCATGTAGATTTTTGTAATTGATTGATAATGAATTCTGATTGTCAAAGGGTAGAATGATACTGAGCCATATATTAAAATTAACATTTGTGATTGTTCACTATTAATTGTGAGTGAAAGTTTTTAAAGCAGATTTTCTTGTTTAGTTTTATTATCAAGAATAAAAAAGCAAACTGTGAATTGAGCAAAAAATCAAGGAATGTTAACAATCACTGTAAAATAAATACTGCTCTGCTTTACAATTATCCACATGTTTCAAAATTTTTGTTTACAAATCTATACCTGCTATAAATGGGGTACAACAATATGTTTTCTTCTTTAAAGCTAATGAAGTATTTCATCTATTACGATTGTCTGTACTATTTCATACAATCAGTTTGCAAATTACCTTATGGCTACAGAAGAAAGTGAACATTCAGTTACAGAGAAGAGCATAATTGAAAAAGCTGGAGCAAAATTAGTACAGTCCAATTCATGAATCACAGAAAAATGGCAGAGATCCCCTATCCAATATTACCAATAACATGGGCTGGTGTTCCGTCATATTAGAACAGTCAAACTTACCTTAATTCTTTCAAATAAAAGTAGATTATAATTTCAATAATGAACACTCACCATTATTTGTCCATGGTTTATTGCAATTATACTACATTTTAATGTAGAGTTTTCAAAGCCGTCTTCGAAATTATGATTTTTCAATACAACAAAATTTCTTAATGAAATTTATTCCAATTAAACATGAGCAATGGATTTCTTAATTATTTATTTTTAAGTCTACTCATATTACAAACAATGACAACATTATCAATTTGTTTTGTGTGACATATTACTTTCCTAAAAGTGTGCGTTCATTGATTCAAGCAGTATAACAATGAGAAACCTTAGTTTTTTAGTTAATGGGAATACTTCATGGAAATTTTCATTTTGGACTTTCTTTTGTTGAAGTGCTTTCTTTTTGTATGCAAAATGTGTAATTTCACAAAGTTTGTTGATTTCCTTTTAATCCTAAAATTGATATCCTTTCCAGCAGTTCCAAAATAATTGGGAATTTAAGTTCTTTATGAAACATTTCATTTTTAGTGAAAACACTGATATTTTACAATTTCTTTTAATTTAGTGTGGCATGGATTCTGTTCAATATTGTCTCAACCCTGTAAAAGTTGCCACATGACCCCAAAAATGATTTTAATTATAAAATTTGATTTTTTTATCATTACATTATTTGATCACAGCCAATCAGTT
Source organism: Temnopleurus reevesii (assembly GCA_036244855.1). NCBI lineage: Eukaryota > Metazoa > Echinodermata > Echinoidea > Temnopleuroida > Temnopleuridae > Temnopleurus > Temnopleurus reevesii. The sequence goes on from BQKZ01001483.1 coordinate 11,649, forward strand.
TTATTAACACTGCAACTCATTCAAGTGGGCAAAAAAAAACCAACTTTTTTTAGTTCAGCATTTAAATCCCCATGTGGAATACGTTTTCCCCATATGATTCATCCCAAGAATAGGCTAGCAAAATATCTATCTACAAAATCACATAAAAGCAAATGCACAGCAAGCAAAAATCAGATGAAGCAAGGGAAAAGATGGCCGGATCCCTTTGCATCTCCGATCATTACCTCAAGATGTGATGGGTTAGGTATGAGAGAGAGATGCAAGGCCTTTCCATCCACATCCAAGTCCACAGATGTCCCTGTGTACACACACAGGAATAATATTACATTGCAGAAATCCTATACATGTGTCCTGGTCCACAGATGTTACTGTGGGGACATACATAAATAATATTACAATGCAGAAATCCTGTGTGTCATGGTCCACAGAATACTGTGAGGAGATACACACAGTAATAGTAATACATTGCATGGTCCACAGATGCTCTTTTGTATACACAGGAATAATAATACATTGCAGAAATCCTATGTGTCAAGGTCCACAGATATTACTGTGGGGAATACACAGGAATAATACCACATTGCAAGGTCCACAGATGTCCCTGTGTACACACGCAGGTATAATATTACATTACAGAAATTCTATGTTTCAAGGTCCACATATTTTACTGTGGGGACACACATAGGAATACACATAGGTATACATTGCAAGATCCACATATGTTTTTGTGTACACACATGGGAATAATAGTTTGCTGCAAATTCCATAAATGTTTCTGAGTACATATACAGAAATAATGACAAAATCCCATCAAAATTTACATCTAGTTCAATGTTCACATTATTCTTTCTGTGATTTTGCAAAATATTTCTCCTTTGCAATATATTTCTCTATCGTAATATTGGGACATTCATGAGACTAGCTCCAAGAGTTAAACACTATCTGATGCAATCCCTGCTCATATTAGCTTCATTTTTGCCCCCAATGTTAAAGTTTTGTCTGCCCACTATGAACAAAAAATGGTGTACTACATTTGCCCTCCTCTCCCCCAAAAAGATAATTTTTAAAAAGTAAAAATACATATGATTGCCCTCCACAGGACTATTATTTCTCACTGAAATAAGGAAGAATTGCAGTGAAAATATAGATAAACATGTGTAAATAAATCTGAAAAGTTATTTTTGTTCAATATTTTTCTTCTCAATAACTAGTTTTTTTTAAATGTTATTCTGGGCATCCAAACAAATTTATGAATCTGCATGAATTAATGGACTCTCTAGTGACAACATTGAATTCAGAATACCATTCCATAATGCAGACCTGCCAACCAAAAGTCATATTCCTATTCAACTTTTTGGGTTCCTGTTACATTTGACCTATGATTAATTTGAAACACAACAGATCCCTTACTTGGCAGCTGTCTCCTTAAATAATAAGACTTTCTAATTCATTGGTTTTAATTATTTATGACTGTGACAATTCTAGTTGTTTATAAACAAAGGTATCAACCTTCATGGATCATTTGTCTTATTGTCAATCATTCCTAAGGTTCGTACTCAGAGCCCAAACTATGACAATCCTACAGCAGCTTTACATGCAGGATGAAGGTGAGTTTGGGCAAATCACCTTCTTGTCCAAAACTAGGGGCCATGGAAAGTTAGCACAGTTGCCTTTACGGCCCAAACAAGGCGCCCTAGTATGTTGAACAACTTGCTTTGCAATACTTTTATAAGCTTCCCTAGATCTCAGTGTAAACCTAACTTAATACTGGTGAATAATAAACTGAGGTTATCCAAGGAGTAGATGGTTGCATACTGGTATTGCTCATGTCAATATAAACTACTCCATTAACTAAAAAGAAAAAAAACATTATTTCAGTTTGACAAGTACACATTTTGAGCAACATGCCCTTGGTTTTTATCTCAAGATACATGTACATGATCATCCATACGATAGATGAAGTCTGTAAAACCAGTAATTTCTGCAAAATGATACTTTTTCGAAGAGCCCCTCTATAATATTTTTCAAACTGCATGCCTTGAATTACTTGTATTGTACACAGACATGCTTTGAAAATAAAAAGTATCATTCTACTTTCACATATTGGCTCCTCACAAAATCGGCAACAAAAGTTAAAATGTCTGATTGTATAAAATTAGCCTAAGTACATCGTCATCCAATATATGGAAATTATATCCAATAGAGCGAAAACAATGTTAAAATTGTGAATTAGAAAATGAGATCAAAATTTGAATAGACTTTTTAAAGCATAAACATCAAGATTTACTTACATATATGGGTTGGAATGTCTCCCACACATAGTACATCAGGAGGAAATTCAGGATTTCCTTTTAGTTTCTTTAACATCACCATAGGAGAGAAACCGAGTTGCCCCATTAAAAGATTCAGACGCCCTCTATGCGGCATCGCTAAGATGACATCCTCAACTCCATCTGCAGGTTGATATAAAGAATAGTATTCATTCATGCAAATATTCTCTCCATAATGAGGTACCATCAACCCGTTGGTTAATGGCAATGGATGGCCTTTGTACAAAGTCTATGGAAATATAAGAATTCAGTAGTCAATGGGTGAAATCCCAAATTTATGACAACAACTCACTTTTTACGTACATTCAATTGATTCACATGAGATTTCAGAGGTTATTTCGACCCATCAAATTTACAGTACACATATCAAGAATAAAACCAAACTATGTGATGTCATACAAAATAGTCAACGTTAGGAGATGAAAAAAAAAATCAATGTACCAATAGATGACACTTCATGCCTTGGCCAAATTTATGTCAAAAATAATACTTATATTGAAGGTTAGATTACAAATTCAGAATATCCCCTACTGATTAGTTCCTACACTTTATGGAAATAACATGTATTCATACCACTGCTTTAAAATAGGAGTTTCCAACAAAACATGGTTAGAAAAGTATATCAGAGGACAGTTCCATGCAAGGAGATATGATCCCAAGAATTGACCTCATTTGGATGATCTTTCGTTGAGTATATGAATACATGTGAACATTATTATCACATTTTTTAAAGAATGCAATATGCAATACCTGAAGCAGCTTGGTCAAAGAGCTGGTGAAAAAAGGCCATCATACTTTCTGCTCCCTCTCCTCCGTACCGCTTCACTGTGGCAAACTTGGTCGTCATAAACTGGTCAAACGCCTGAGGGAAGAGAGGAGGAAAATTGGATGAATTATAACGATTTAAAACTTTCTCACAACAAAACAACTGAGAATATACATAAAGCAATGATATACATAAAGTTAGCAACTGTTATTTAAGGAAACTTTGGCAATGTAACTCAGAAAACAAAATTATGATGATGAAAATAGATCATTTGATTCAGAAAAATAGTATGAGTTGCATTAAAAATATCAATTGATGAGAAATTCCTGAATTACCCCCTACCATCCCCACAAAAATACTAAATAAAGATGATAGACAAAATGATAAAATGAGTAAATATTGCAAACAAATTAGTCAGACATGAACTCTTTTATCAAATTATCATTTTTTTTTGAAAAATTTCCAACAAAGATATATACTCTAAAATAATAGTAGACTCCTTGGCTATGATGGTATAAAAAACCCCTCCCCGAAAAAAAAAATCAGGGATATGTCATGCCAACAAAATAGATTTTACATTTCTCAGAGAACTTCATATTAGACTACTATTAAAATTAATCCATTATCAACAAACCTGGGCATCGGCCATCACTTGTGCTACTTTCTGCTTGGTGGCATTGGATATGGTCCAGTTGGGGCTCTCTTCGGCTTGGTCTGCAAACCAATCTCTTTCTTCACTTGACTAAAAAGAAAAAAAGTGATGATTATAATTATCATAAAGATATTGATTATGATGATAATAATGATGATGATGATGATGATGATGATAATAATGATGATGATGATGATGGCAATGATGATGATAATGATGATGGCAATGATGATGATGATGATGATGATGATGATGATGATAAATGATGATGATGATGATAGTAATGATGATGATGATGATGATGATAATGATGATGAGGATGATAATGAGGATGATGAGGATGATAAGGATGATGATGATGATGATGATAATGATGATGATGATGATGATGATGGTAATGATGATGGTGATTATGATGATGATGATGATGATGATGATGATGATGATGACGTTTATGATGATAATGATGATTTGATCATTTATAATATGTGGGAAAAAATGGTACCTTTAAATAATGTTTTCCTACTTGATTTATTTTACATTCCTTGAAAAGAAAAGTTTGAAAGTAAATAAATAGGACTCGTGTCAAAACTTTAAAAAAAATATTATTTCATTATTTTTTTAAAGTAATCAATAACCTCACACTTCCCATCATTTTCTTGTTGATATAGAACACTACGCAGTGTTGCATACAGTGAACATTGTAACATTTTACAGTAGCTGACAATAGCTTTTGGAAATGGCTAAATGATATGAATTACATACCAACAAATGTGAAATTTCAACAGCAACATTCCCACAGTAAGCTTTCTTCAGATGTTCTAAAACTTCTTGTACTGTTCCTTCTTCTTTCCCGATGTTGACAATACCTGGAAAATCAAGCAAACAATCAAACAATGTAGGGCAGGAAATCATTTTGATTTGTACTAACTAAACAACAATTAAGATTTGAAGGCATTAATAAAAGCATGGCAGGAATTGTGATAGCCCACAAATTATGTTTGATGCAGTGAGCATAAAAACAGTGATATCACTTGTCTTTGACATCCAATAATAAATATTGTTTAACGGTTTGTGGGTTTCCTTGAACAGACAGCAAAAATGTGCTCCCAAGCAAGCTGTAATCAAACAAATATCAAAAGAAAATTGGGGGGGGGGGGGCTTTCTTAGATTGCACGGCTTTAACTTGGTTGTATTGACAGAACACTGAATAGAGGGAAAATGCAGATTATCAAATATCTACAGGAATAACCTGGTAAAAACAAAACAAATTGCGATAATTGCGGCTTTAGTTGCAGATCAAATTAAACATTGGAACATGCTAAATTTACATTAACAAATCACAACATTAAATGTGGAGCCTGTTGGTACTTAAATTCTGCAGTTCCAACAAATCTTGTTCGGCAACTTTTTATATCTAGTAGCTAGAAGAAAGAATTTGCAAAGTACTTACCTCTTAAATTGTACAATTCAGTGCTTTCTGATGAAATTCCATACAATTTAGGATTCAACTCGGGCACATGTCTGGTTTGAAAGGGGGACAGGTGTAAGAAATAAAGAACAAAACTTATTATTTGTTGGTACAACGTTTACTACTTTGACAAAATGAAATGATGACATACTACCCATAATATAATTTTGATTTGACAGATCTTCTAAGAGTTTATTTCTCTTCCAAAACAAGATTTAAAAAAAGAAGACTTTTACCCTAAATCATTGTTAGTTAATATGTCTCCTTTATAATAGAATACCTGTATCATTATCAGGAGCCAATATCATATTATTTCAAAGAGCAAAAGTAATGAAGTAATGATATTATTCTTTTTTTTTACTTTAGAAAATGAACAATGTGTACAACATTGCGAATCAATGAAACTTCTGGTCTTTGACCATGTTCAGACCCTCCATGAAAAATGTTTGACCAAATTGGGACTGGAATGATATTATACATACCGAGGCTGCAACAATCCTAAAGGATCTAATGTTGCCCTCTTGTGTCCATGTTCCCTGTAAGCTGTTACAAGGCGCAACAGATTGGCGTTCTGGATCCTATTTTGTACAGCAGCATCATCTGAAAATGAATGATGAAAGATTCGATGTATATTTGTCTTATTCAATTAGATATTTAGACTGGATGAATCCATTAATCAAAAAGTAAACGTAATAAAATACTTTGAAATAAACTGGCAGAAGACATACATAGTTTATTGAGAACTTCAAATCTTCTTAAATCTAATTCATAGAATATGTTATGGATGGAATGATTGCATCATCTTGCACAGAAAAAAAATTCAACAAAATTTGTCACAACAGAGAGGACCTCGGCTACATGTAGATTAAATCTATTGAGTTGTTTCAGGTTTTTTATTAATTTCAATATTTTGTTTTACTCTTTCGTCCAGACAAATGTTAAGTTTTCATTTGATTTTGAATACTTCATAAAATGACTGAATGATATTCTTTGAGTTTGAATAACAAATAGGACCGCCGAGCGACCAAGTCCAAGTATCAAATAAAAATTTCCGTTAAAATAAAAATGTGTTAACATCATGAACATAGTCGTAGAATGGATGTGTAGGATTTAGTGAAAATGTTAATTTTTTTGTTCTCAATAATACTCGTTCAGTCCTACCTGCATTGATCTGTGAATTAACCTCCTCTGTCTGTTGGAGTCCGACTAAATTGAGTGGCCTCCATGCCGATTGTCGAAATCCGTAGACATCGCGACCAACGTTGTATGAGCGGAACGGCAAGTGTTGAACGGCGGGAACTGCTGGCGTCACATGCTGGTACGAGGTCGATGGCAGAGCGAAAAACCTGGCGCGGCTGTGTCGAAGATATCGTAACATGTTTCACAGATTTATGTCTTTCAAAATTAGATTTGCTAAATATGTTGAATTCACTTCAACTCTATGATATCTGAAGATGTGAATTCAGGTACATTACTCTGCTAACCACCTAAACTTTAGCACAAATCGAACATTTTTTCAACAAAATATGAAATCCGGCTAATATTTTTCAGTGAGCAAGTGTAGTCGCAGGTTCAGGCATTTTAATTTTTTAATATAAATCTCTACTAGCACTGAAATTTACTTGAAACCAAACTGCAAAGATCTAAATTGGAAAATATAATTCTCTTTTCTTTCATAAGAATTTAAGAATCCGAACTCAATTCCAACGATAGCCTCCATTCAATATTTCCATCATACAATGAGATCTAAATATTTTAACAATTCACGTTGATATTTTTGGCTTGAGTCTGGATTAAAAGCAAATCGGAGGTGTCATGTCATGAACGAACCTTTCACATTGGCCGAATTAGTAACGACATTAAATACGTGCAAAAAGTCTACTCCAGGGAAGGACAATATTCCTTATCAGGTCTTTCAAAATCTCCCTCTGAGTGTGAAGCAATTAATGCTGAAGATCATGAATTCCATCTGGGATTCAGGCGATATACCTAATGATATGAAGCATTCATTACTTATTCCTGTGCTAAAACAAAACAAAGATCCTATACGAGTCGCGTCATATCGGCCTATAGCGCTAACTTCATGTTTTTCAAAAATCCTAGAAAGGATGATAAAGAAAAGACTCACATGGTTTGTGGAAAAACAAAACATTCTCCCACCTTTTATCACAGGATTTCGTAGCAACCGAAGTGTT
>BQKZ01001483.1:25590-36549 GCA_036244855.1 Temnopleurus reevesii
AAAAAAAAAAAAAAAAGTCCTCACTTATCCGGCAGCTTCATGAGCGAAAAAAGGGTCTGCCCAGATTCTCAGGCTGCAAGGCGTTTGCTTTTATCCCCCATCCCGTCTATCAACCGTAATGGCTTGATTAAGTACCGTAAACTTAATTTTGGACTAATTTCTTGCTGAAGGGAATCATCAGGCAATGTACTAGAATGAAAGCAATATTGAACCTCCTGTAATCGTTTGGTCTCCCGATCTATTTTTGTATTCTTTTTATTACATCTTTATACTTTTCCTTTTTATTCCTCTCACCTTCTCTCTTTTATACTCTTACTCCTCCTCATTCTCCTCTGCCTGCTTGCTCTCCTCCCATTCCCTCCCACTCTTTCAAAACTCAACTTATCTCATCTTCTGTTCTATTTTTCTCCTCCTCCCCTTTCTTTCCCATCTCCTCTACCCCTTCCTCATCATCTTCTCCCTCCTCTTACTTCCCCCTTACTTTCCCTTCTCCGTCCCATTCTCACCATCCTTCTCTTTCTTTCCCCCTTCCTTTTCCCTTCTCCCTCTTCTTACCCCTCACCTCTCCTCCGTTCTATCTTCCTCTTCTTCCCCATCTCCTCCTCCTCCTCTTCCTTCTTATTTCCCGTTCTCCCCTTTCTAATCTTATCCCTTCTCTTAATTTTCCCTTCTCCTTATCCTCCCCTTCCTTCTCATCTTCTTGCTTCTCTTAATTCCCCCTTCCATTAACCTTCTACTCATTCTCTCCTCCCCCACATCTTATTACTTTCCCCTTCCTTTTCCCTTTTCCTCTTTCTCCCCTCCCATCCCCTCTTATTACTTTCCATTGTCTTTTCCCCTCTCCTCATTCTCACCTCCCCTCTTCCTCTTGATTATCATCCTCCTCTCCATCCTCATATTCCTCCCCCTTCTCCATCTAATTTCAAAACTGTTATATGAAGTTTTTGCAAAATACAAGCTCTCTTTAATAAGTGTATAACAAAANAGTTGAACTTTGTGACAAATTGTGACAAAAAAGTTCCGGCCGCTGGCTAGTCTTACTTCAAGACGTGCGAACTACAGAAAATGATTTGATTAATTTGAAACCCAACAGAGCAAATCGAATTTCATAACAATAATCATACTCAACATTTAATACTTATTACAAATATTTTAAGTAATCTATCCATCATTATCCTGCTATTATGTTATGCAGCCAAACGGGGGATTATGCAGTGTAAATGAAAAAGAGGATTCTGTCTGAATTATCGCATCAGCTGGATCAGAGCCAATGCCTGCTTTTTTTTAAGAGGAGAAGTGTTTTAAAAATTTTGCCAAAAAAAAGAAGGATCCTCACTTCACGAGCATTCTCAAGAGGTTTAAAATTTACACCCTCCCCATCCCGCCAATCAACTGTAAAATCTTGCTGAAGGAAATCATCAGGCAATATATTAAATTGAAAGTTTTGGTGAGCCTCCTGTCTATCTCTTGGTCTATTTTTATATTCTTCTGACAACTTTATACTTTCCCGTTCTATCCCTCTGATATTCTCCCTTTAACTCTGAATCCTCATTCTGCTCTGCCTACCCATTCTCCTCCCGTTCCCTCATCCTCTTTTCCATCCCCCTCTTCTTACTCTCACCTCTTCTCATCCTCTGAACTATTTTTCTCCTCCTTCTCTTCTTCCCCATCTCCTTTCCATCCGCTTCCCTATCCTCTTCTCCCACCCCCTTTCATTTCCCATTCCCCCTTTCTTCTCTTATCCATCCTCATAATTCCCGTTCCCTTCTCCTCATTCTCCACTTCCTTCCCATCTTCTTGCTTCTCTTAAGTCCCCCTTCCCTTCCTCTTCTCCTCATTCTCTCCTCCCATATCCTCTTCTCCCACCTCTTACTTCCCCCTTTCATTTCCCATTCTCCCCTTCCTTCTCTTATCCATCCTCATAATTCCCGTTCCCTTCTCCTCATTCTCCACTTCCTTCTCATCTTCTTGCTCCTCTTAATCTCCTCTTATTACTTTCCACTTTTTTCCCTTCTCCTCTTTTCCCTCCTATTACTTTCCCCTTTCCTTCTCCTTCCTTCTCATCTTCTCCCTCCTCTTCATTCTTCCTTCCCTCCCCTTCTCCTCATTTTCACCTCCCCCTCTTCCTCTTGATTATCATCCTCCCCTCCATCCTCATACTCCTCCCCCTCTTCTTTTTCCTCCTCCCCCTTCTCCATCTAATTTCAAAACTGTTATAAGAAGGTTTCGCAAAATACAAGCTCTCTTTAATAAGTGTATAACAAAACTGAGATATGATTTCAATAAAGTCCTCTTTATTGCATCCATATGCATCTTTTATAATTATCAACACCTACCAACATCATAAAATATCTCAACTTACATCATCTACGCATATCCTCTGTATCAATGAGCAATCTCTGGCATATCGCATAAAAACAAATAAAAAGAAAAAACATGGTTTTTTCTTGAAATCTGTAATAACACAACATAAAGATAATTGAAGTCTTTATATAGGCAATTCCAGAAATGTGTACATCTGATCCCTTTCATATAACTTTTTATAAATACACAACACAAAAATGTTAGGGAACACGATCAAATTCTTTTTTTTTTAAATAATGTTCTATATTGGTATAAAACACACTGTAATCACTCACAAGAGTGACATTAGTTGTTATATGTCTCTGTCTCAACTAAACATAAAAAAAGAGGTCCATAGTAAAATGGAACAATCGGAAAGTGATTCTTAACTGTTCTTGGGCAGTGTACCTTGCATTGTTCCTATCTGATTTTTAATCTTGCTGTAATGCTCACACAGGATTATGGCTCAATTAGTTCATAAAGTGAAAAAAATTGGAAATGATTGAGGTCAGATGGACAAAAAGTTGACTAATTTCTGGAATTGCCCATGTGTTACTTTCTCTGGCTAACCCAATAACTACAGGACATGGAAAATCCACAGGTTAAAATACATAATCTAAAATAGAACAGAAATACTTTTGTACATTAGAGGTATCAAAGAAAAGTATTAATTATGACCCAGTTTTTTTTTTTAATTCACAAGCACTCATAGTAGAATCTGCCATAAAATGATTTTGAATAACAGAGTTAGTATCCCATTAACTAATCTGATACTCTAGCCCCATAATTGATGCCATATTAAACAACAGTTGGTAGGTGTTGCGAGAAATTTGCCATCAATATCAGGCAAGTTGAAGTTGATAGGCATTGGCTTCTCAAACTTCATACTCAAAGCAACTGTTTGTAAAGATAGTAAAGTAACTTCATAGCACCTTTCAAATTGTAATTGATTTGTAGTTGAATACAACTTATCACTACTTTCGTGATACACCCCTATAGTTGATACAAGAAAAAGCTAATCTTTATATTCATTTTAGTCCACCATATTTATACCATCAGTAATAAATATTTGCTTTTAAACAACAAATGGAACTGTATAAATGCCTAAACAGACATATCACTTGCGTTTATGGAGTTTCTGTTTAAATAAAATGTAGAAAAGTTAAATCCTGTATGTTTCTGTCTTAGAGAGTAGTATTATGATATAAAATATTAGAACTCCTACCAAATGTATTACAGATATGCTGATATTGGATAGAAAATAAAGATTATCATAATTGCAAAAGCAATATAATGAGCCTAGAAGTGAAACAGAATACAACAAAACTAAATAAAAATCATACATTTAATCATAGATAATTATGTATGATTTCTTTCCATATCTTGTAATTCACAAATTCAATTTATGTAGAAATTCTTCATATATATTTGTTTTAAAAATCAATAATTCAATCAAATAACAAAACAATGTAAATTGTGATTAATTCTATTAAGATCTATACTATTGGAGGAGAATAAAAATTCCAAGACTGTAAAAGAAGAACTAATTTTCAAAGTTTTCCAGGTAGAGTTTGAACCCTGTCTATTGAAATCAACATTGATGAATTTTACTTCAGCACATTATTTGGAATATTAATTATTAAGATTAGGTCATAAATGTTCCTAACTGTTGAACCAATTGATTTAAAAGTTATGAAAAATTCAAAACAGTAATGCAATTGACGTAACAAAAGGATAAAATTATCAATGAGGAAACCTTTTGTTAATCTTACCCACACTTTATTCTATTCATTAAAAAAATCAATTAAGAACTGCCTAATACTCTGTAGTGGAAAATTTTTGCGGGGGGGGGGGGGGGGATATTCACGTTTTTTTTTTCAGTAGTAGTGCTGACCGCGAATTCCACAACACATGACAGGAAATACCCTTCATGTATTGACAACAAAACAGAAATTCCACATAATTCAAATAAGCAACTTAGACCAGTAATTAATCTTAAAAAGATTAAGGTAGGTATTATCACAATTTAAAGGGCATACGATGCAAGATCATAATTTAAAATAAACCAGAGATCGCAACATACATTGCACTTTCTTTGCCATGTCTAACAAAAAAAAAGGCTATTAAAAAAAATCATGAAAATACGAACCCGTACATGCAGACTTTTTCAGTGATGAAAAAAATATCCAATCCCCGCAACATACATTTTGCTGTTTTTTGTACCAATTTTTTACTACAATGAGCAGGAAAATAATAATGTTTCTATTAAACAGAGACTGCTCTTAAATCAAAAGCTTTTCTATAACTTTTGATCAAGTTAACATGAAGATATTCATAATTTTCAGGTAATATACGTATTCTGAGAATATAAAGTTCAGAAGTGCCTAATACCATATACAAAAATTAAGGGCTTAAATTTTAATTTTCTTTAAATATGAACAAATTAAGCATGAGCTGATGGTTTCAGAATATCAATCAATTTGTTTTCTAAATTAAACAATTATTCTATGTCTTTTGAATTAAAAATATAAGTAATGAACCACAATGCCCTCAAATAATTTGTTATGAATAGTATGTTACCCGGTTGAAAAAAGCAATATACAAATACAAAACTTATGCTTAAAAAGTACAATACATGTTTAACCAATGCATGAAAACAGACAAACTTCATGAATAAAAAATAATTTCGTATTAGCACAACCGAAGTGCACTCTCATAAAAATACATCTAATAACAATAATTGAATGATTCTTGCCTTGTTATATATTCCTTGGTGACCAAACACAAAAATCATTCAATTAATAGCTGATAAAAACAATAAGTTGAAACTATCTACAAAGACCTTCCAGCCAATCTAAATGAAAAATGGAAAGTTACAAAGAAACTTTGGCAATTCTATCAGAGCAAAGTTAAGAATGAATATCTAAATACTTATGTCCCTACATACTTTGAATACTTAAAGTGGAATGAAACCCTGGAATTAATTTGCTATCAGTCGATGAAGAAAAATATGATGATCAAACTGTGAAAATTTGAGCTTAATTGGACAGTCCGTTCAAAAGTTACGAATTTTCAAAGTTTCAATTATCCCATGTCATGGGGATCCTTGAATTGGCAACGCTTAACAAATCTATGACGATATGCGTACAACTCTCCATTTATTTTGTACATGATTTTTTATAATTATGGAATTTGATTGAATATACCATAACTTTTCAACATTATTCTTCCAACAATACTTGAAGAATTATCCAACACCTATAATACTGACGAGAAAAGGGAAAATTTTGTCCACTTTTCTGAAAAAAGAAGAAATTGTTAAATTTTGTGTACAGAATGAATGGAGAGCTGTCCACAAATACGTCACAGATTTGAACGTAGACGACTAATAATTGGTCGGCGTTGCCGACTCGAGGATTCCCATGACGGGACATTCACTATAACTTTGTAAATTCATAACTTTTGAATGGATCGTCGGATTATGCTCAAATTTTCACAGTTGGTTCATTTTATTTTTCTCCATCTACTGAGAGAATATAAAATGCAGGGTTTCATTCTTATTTAAATACTGTAAAACGGGGTGAACAGAGACGCTGGGGTGAAGAGGGACTCCCTTATACGGTCTATTCATTTTGTGCTTGTATTGTGCTTGCCTTTGCCTTTTCACTATTTGTCCTACATGTACATATTGACAGAATTATCCCATATTAGAGTCCATAGAGTAATCCACCTCATCGATGAGGAAGCAATAATGGTTTAAGCAGTGTTGCCGTTTACTCAAGCATTTCTGTTCACCCCGTTATACAGTATCTAAACACTTTCCTCCATATTCAGAATGGTTGGGAGGTCTGTATATCTATAGAAATCATGATCATAAGATAGCATTATAAAGCAATATGTGCTTTAATGCGGTTTTTAACCCTATGTGCGCTGACCTCATTTTACATAAGTATTGACGCTTGTTCTCTTGACATTTACTGCAATTATAGAATCCTTTACATTTCATTTCAAACTTGGAGTGATTCTACAGATGTTCCTTGAAACTATGAAGTGATAGTTAGCTTCTCTCAGGTACAAATATGACATAATTAACTACACATTACGATTGTTGAAATCAATTGTACAAATATGAAAAATGTACACATCAGCGTTCAAAGGGTCAAGTTATTCACAAAGCTATGAGAACTGCCGTAAGAAAGGGTACATCATGCGTAGTAGTTTGGTGAGACTAGTAGATCGGTGAGCACAACAAGCTGGTCGTCTGTAAAGCTTTGCTTGTGCTCATGCCAGTTGTCGTGGTGTGTCCTGCGGAAGTCTGACAGGGTCTTTCGTACTGTTTTCTGTAGATCATGATCAAAGATGTGAGATGAAAAAAGGCGAAAAAGTAAGAGATTGTTCAGAATATGGTGAATTTTTTTCCAATCACCTGTTCCATTCATGACTGAAAATTGCAATTAGGTATAAATTAACTTTGACTGTTATATCAGGGGGTGGGGTTAGGATCAAAGCTATAGGTTAGTAGCAGGCTGATGAACAATAAGCTTTTTGAGAGACTTCAATGACGGAATAGAAAGGTGAAATGGCTTTCAAATCTGTGGATTTACAGCACAAAATTGTTTCAATCTCTTTGTTCGTCTGTATTAAGAGGATCTCTTTTCTCTCCACTTCTCTTCTGGTATCTCCTCGCCTCTCTTCTCATCCCTCACTTTTTCTTTCTCCTGTAATTATTCCTTTTTTTGTTCTCCCCATCCACAATTTCTTCCTCTCTATGTTTCATTAGCTCATAAACAGGAGATGTAACGAGTGATAAATATTGCAATGACCACTATCTGGTTAAAATTTCTATAAAAATCACACGTATTTGGTTCATTTTCATTTTTGTTTCGTTTCAAGCCAATTCAATTCAGGTTTATGCACTCTCCAAAGTACAACCATATGCATATACCAGGACGCATACATCTTTATCACTAAAAAGAAGAAAAATGGATAAGTAGGATAATTCTGCCATACCTCAATGGGTTGGGGATCGTGTAGATGATCAGTGAGATCCATGAGTATCCTAGGCATCCATTCTGGCACATCATAGGGGTAGGCTTGGACACAAGCACTCAGACCTAGGATACCCGCATGTCGCTGGACAATGGCTGTAATAAACACAGACGAAACAGAAATCATCGCATAACAAAAACAGGGGATGAGTAGAAATTTGCTGAAAGAGGAATAATGCTGAAGAAAAAGGTATGAAAATTTGGTGAGGACAATTTTTTCTTGTTTGCTTGTCTGAATTTTTTAAAGACATAATTTGCCCCGTGATCAAGTGCAGTATTGGCTACACACCTGGCTTCAGTGCTCAATCTTCTTCTGAAAAGTAGGTGTAATTATTATCCCCCCCTCTCCCCCGGCAAAAATGTTTAGGATATTACTGAGGGAAGTTGGTACAAAAACTAGGTCGGTGCTTACCTTCTGTTGGAGCAGCTACGCTGACGACTTTCTTCGTTGGTAGCCTTGTCTTACACAAGTTCTCAAAATGACTCTGCATGCCGTTCTCCATAGTGAGGAAGCCACAGTGAATCAAACCACTCAAGGTCGCACCAGCAACTTCTCGTACCTGAAATATAAAAATAATCATTATGATTAATAAAGTACTTTCTTGGTCAAAGTAACTACCTAGTTGGTAGCCTGGATTTACATGGGTTCTCAAAGTGACTTTGCATGCCATTCTCCATAGTGAGAAATCCACAGTGAATTAAACCGCTCAAGGTCGCACCAGCTACTTCTCTCACCTAAAAGACAATAATCATTTCAATAAATAGTTATTATATGGCCAAGGTAAAGACTTTTTTTTGACCTGCTGACTGGCTCTTTATTTAGCTTCAAAAACATGAATGTGTCTTTCATAAACATAGTCGGTCAGGACCATTCTCGCTCCACTGAGACTCTGCCCCTCCAAGATTATGGGGAAGAGCCAAGAGAGGGCGCCACCACAACATCCTGATCACCCGTGCAAATCGAATGGCAAATCACCACTCAATGAAAAAAAAGCAAAACCCACAAGGTGGCGAATCCTCCCACAAGGTAACAACTTTCTCAGTTGGTAATCTAGTCTTATAGAAATTCAGGATCCTTTCTACATACTGTTACAGTCATTCTTGTCATCATCAAAAGAAGATTTTTGGTTCAGCTGTTTTACTCATTTCTCTACTTTGAACTGCTTGTTTTCAAAATGTCCGCACATATGAAAATTATACCGCATACCTCAAGTCGATCATCTTTGAGTCTGTCCAGTACGATCTGCCCAACAGTCTCTATGTGCTTGGGTACACTGTTGAAGATAAAGAGGTTATAGAACACCATCACTTGGAGGTATTCCAACATGCTACACTTGGCTCTCCAAGACTGCCCTTGACCAATCTGTACAAAAAAGTAGAAAGAAAAGATGGATTACCTACTATGCATAAGCCATCGCAAGATAAGGATTCTTATCGCTACCTCTAAGACTACTCCAAAATACAATTAGTTTTTCAACCCTACAACTTTTGACCTTTTACACCCCGAACCCAATATCTAATCACGTCATTCTTGCATAATTACCCACAACAGATTATTATATTAGTCACATACTTTGGATGACATCTTATTTCTTTTTGATGTTACAAGCTTTTTGTGTTTTTAAAAGGGATTGTCAGTGATCTTTGACCTTTGATCTCATTGAGGCTTTTAACACCATTCTTACTTGTTGAAGTGATGATAGTATGAGTGGTATCGTTTCTGGTTCAAGCAAGGTTTGTGCTAGGCAGGCGTTGATCATCAAAGCAGCAAAACTCAGTTCTTTATCTAATTCACGGCTTTGAAAAGAAGCCATCTCAGTCAAATTCTTTCTCTTTCAATACCAGTTTAATCCCTACCTGTTGAAGTGATGATAGTATGAGTGGTATTGTTTCTGGTTCCAGCAAGGTTTGTGCTAGGCAGGCGTTGGTCATCAAGGCATCAAATCGCAATTCCTCATCAGACTCACAGCTCTCTAGGGGTGCAAACTGTAACAAGAACAGGTATAGAAAATTAGAATGTGAATCAATATTCATGAAAAATATATATTATACTGATAAATGTGAGTACATTTCCAATTAATGTAACTTGGGAAATTTGCAATCTTTCTCTAGTTGAAGAAGAATTGTTTCTACTTAATATGGATAGCACAGCAAACATCATCATCCCCACCATCATCACCATTATCTTCATCACCATTATTACCACCATGATCGTCATCCTCATTACCACCATTATCGCCATCCTCACCGCCATCACCATCATCATCACCACCATCATCATCATCATCATCATCATCATGCTCCTCCTCATCGCCAATATTACCACCATCATTATTATTACCATCATCATCCTCACCATCATTACCACCACCACCTTGATCCTTGTCACCATTATTACCAACATCATTATTACCATCATCATCATCATCAGCACCATCATCACCACCATCATCATCATCATCATCATCATCATCATCATCATCATCATCATCATCATCATCATCATCATCATCATCCTCCTCATCACCAAGTGTCACTTTTGTTATCAGGTGTAGTAGTTTTAGAATAAGTTTGTCCTGTCTACTTCATAAATTGTGGGAATATTTGTTTGACTTAGAAGATACTAATTCAGACAAGTAATCAGGGGCCTGACTGTAACAAACTTATTGAAAATATTAAGAACGTTAATTACCAGAGGGAGGTACTGGAAGAGTTCTTGTGGAGCAGGAGATACCAGGTTTCCTAGACTACCGATGATCCACTTCATCACTACATGAATAATCAAAGAAAAATCAAAATCAAAATGTTAAATACAAACTCAGAATGAAAGACGTTATCTTAGAAACATCAAAGATACAAGACAACTTTGTAAGTATCAAGAACCCAATCTGCATCTTCTTTTTTTTAAATTTATGGCACAATACAAATGCTGTGGATCATCATCTTGTTGTAAACAGGTCATTGATATAGATGCCTTGGCATTTGGGATTTTTTTGCCATTTTCTCACGCTTTAATAAAATGAAATTACCAGATTTACATAACCTAATAACTCTCTTCCTCTTATCATCCTCAGCCCTCTCTTTCTCAGACACCAGTACAGCACCCCAGACGTCAATGTTATTGAATGGGGCTAGCTGAGGTAGGATGAAAATCATTTAAGGTCCTTATAGCAAGCAACTTACCAGTTTTACATAACCTAATGACCCTCTTCCTCTCATCATCCTCAGCCCTCTCTTCCTCAGACACTTGTACAGAACCCCACACGTCGATGTTAGACAAAGGAGCTAGCTGGGGTAGGATGGATTCTAAGAACTGCTGGCGGTGAGGTGAAGCCGTCTTGTTCTCTTTAGACCATGCGTTGTCATACATGAAGATCATTACCAAGAAGCTGGTATGGAGATAGAATATGTAGTTATTACTTCTAACACTTTGTATATTCATTCAACTATTCATTTATTAATTCAACAAATCACTCAATCATCTTTTCATTTTTTTGACCTATTCATACATACATCTATCCATTTATCAATCAATCAATTGATTCATTCTATTCTTCCATCCATCCAT
>BQKZ01001483.1:46489-109165 GCA_036244855.1 Temnopleurus reevesii
CTAAGATTATTCTGGTTGTGATCCTGTAACCTCTTTATTGATGAAAATCAGAAATCTTCTCTTTTCTCTGCATCATTCTTACCTAAGATTATTCTGGTTGTGATCCTGTAACCTTTTTATTGATGAAAGTCAGAAATCTTCTCTTTTCTCTGCATCATTCTTACCTAAGATTATTCTGGTTGTGATCCTGTAACCTCTGTATTGATGAAGATCAGAAATTTTTCTTTTGTTTCTCTGAATCACTCTTACCTAAGATTATTCTGGTTGTGATCCTGTAACCTCTGTATTGAGAAGGATTCTTGCTCAGGCGTGATACTGACATCCATACCCTGTACTAAACTTCGAGCACTACTCCTTGCATCATCTGAGATCTGAAAGAAAGAATAAAGGATTAAAAAAATAAATTCAGATAATGAATTTTTGAAGAACAATTGTCAATACAATATTGATTACAATATCGATATCAATGATCTTATTCATGAATTACAATGTTCTTTGCAGCCTGTGAACAGTCACTGAATAGTCTACATGTTCATGGGTAAGCATAGAAAGCAGATCTTTGTAAATAATAATATCTGAATCTATGAAATAATACTACAACTCCTTTCATCATCTCTGACCTGATAGAAAGAATAGAGGATAAAGTCATTCAGATGATGAAGATTTCAAAAGGATTGTCAATACAATATCAATATCATTATCTATATCAATGATCTTATTCATAAAGTACAATGTTTCTTAAAATTGGCACACTAGCCAGTGAACAGTCCCTAAATAGTCAACATGCTCATGTATATGCATTAACATTACCTTCTTTTAACTAACAATGTTTCAAAGTATGAAGTAATAGAAAGTAATTTACTATCAAAGAGAGTATTCATAGATCAGTGCTCAGAAAACATGTGGATTTGCATGAGCAATGTGGATGTGATTTTCTTGCATATGCTGGCCATACAGATTTGACATTGCATGGTGCCATGTTGTACTCAGGTTAGCATGGAAAATAATCAATCAGATACATCTTGGAACACACAGGACCAATCAACTTATGAGAGTCGGGTGATTCATACATCAGCTAAATTTCCTGCTTTCCATTGCCTTTTTCGTAAAGCCCTAAACATTTTAAGAATATTAGTGTCATATCTCTTTCACATGCAGTAAACATATCTCATGAAAGGTTGCTAATCTGATGGACTGTAAGTATTCTTACAAACCTTGACTGTGATGGCTGATGTGTCAAATGCCTTGTTGATCTTCATCATGAGCTGCCCAAGGACCTTCATGATGGACAGCTTCTCAGAGTGACCGGCGTTGACTATTCCAAGCCAAATATCCTTCAGAAGTGACCAGTAGGGTAGACACGCCCACGTGCTGTTCATGGAGTACCCTAATAGAACATAGAGTGCTCCCTAATGGGAAAGAATAAAGGAAGGCAATGTTACTTAAGTTATTATTCTTTATAGAATATCATAATGGTGAGTTAGAGTGACCGGCATTGACTATTCCAAGCCAGATATCCTTCAGAAGTGCCCAGTAGTGTAGACAAGCTCACGTGCTGTTCATGGTGTACCATAACAGGACATAGCGAGCTCCCTAATGGGAAAGAACCAATGGAGGCTATTTTTTATAAATAATGTTGTGTACCAATGGAGGCTATTTCACTGACAGTAAGTATTCTTCATAAAATATAATTATGGTGTGTCAGACTGCCCGGCGTCGACCAGTCATAACCTTGAGAAATGACCAGCCGGGCATGACTGCCACATGCTGTTTATGGTGTACCCTGATTGGACATAGAAAGCTCCCTGACAAAAGGAGATGATTAAAATAACATTTTGACATAATCAGTTACAACACCAGTGTCAGATCTTTTAGTCACTATATTGGAAATCTTTCATTGAACAGTTTGCTTTAACATATTGAAACAAATCTATTTTGGTTAGGTTGTTACAAATATTTCTCTCTCAAGCACATTGTCTGAATTGCCTCATTAAATTTAAATGAATTCAACTGACCTTGAAAAATCAGAATATACGATATGAACATGTATGATGTCGAGAATGAATGAACGCATTACTGGAATTACATAGTGCCTCGGAACAACTTGTAATGTATGAAATCAAAATAGTCCAATATATTTGAAAATATATGAAAACTATTTAGAATGGAGTATTAATTGAACCACACCATCCCTGCACTCTGCTTTAGATTAAACAATAATTCTGATGGTTCAGATGTCTTATATTTACCTTGAATTGGTGATGTGATATGTCGGGATCTGGTTTGAGGTTGACTAGGACCTTAGGAATGATGAGCTTGACCGAGGATGCAAAGTGATCCATCATCTTGAACAGCAAGTTCTGGGCCTTCTTCCTCACCTACGAAATAGAATCAGAAAATAAAACAACTACATCATCACACCATTGATATGGGGAACATTTTGTCCAATTCTATGAAGTAGATAACCTTTGATTATTTTTGTTTAACATCAGATCCCAAACGTTGTCCTTTATAAACGTTGTTGTTGTTCACCCCCATTTTATGAAATACTACAGGCCTTAATCATCTGAGAGCAAATACCTATTGAAATAGGAAGAAGTTAGTGACCATTATTATTAGACAATATTTTTTTTTCAGAAAGAGTACAAATGTAGGCAGAGGGGGAGGGGGAAAGGGCAGATGTATGTTCTCAATGGAATTTATTTATCATTCCTATATTGTTAAATGTGCCAAGATTACATTTAATTTAAATTTGCCATAACATAAAACTCCTTTCAATAACTTGTTGAATAAATGAATATTCAAACAAATTATGACCTTGCTAAATCTGCTGGGATTAGTGTAAACAAGTCACGATTGATCTGCTTATCGAGCTCAGTGTAAATGTGCCTAGCTTGTATTTAAATCTGAATCTCTGAATCTATAAAATATGAACAACTTTGACGAAGCATTTAATGAAAAAAAATCTTATCTCACTTTAGCAGGTAGTGGATAGTGTGCCTGGCCTGAACAACTATCATCTGAATCATTTTTACTAGATATGATTAAATAAAATCTGACTCGTTAAGACTTACATACAATCATACGAATTCTCACCTCACTGTATCGGCTAGTAGAAAGTGTGAACAGGTCATGCCTGGCTTGAACCTATCCTCTAAATCATTTTTATTATATATGATAATATAAAATCTAAATCAATAAAACCAAAATAAGATCATCCAACTTCTTACCTCACTGTATCGTCTAGTAGAGAGTGTGAACAGGTCACTATGGATCTGCTTATAGAGCTCAGTGTAAACATGCCTGGCCTAAATGACTATCCTCTAAAATCATTTTTCCTAGAAATTATTCTATAAAATAAAATAAACAAGACCTTAATAAAAAATCATCCAACTTCTCACCTCACTGTATCGGCTAGTTGAGAGTGTGAACAGGTCACTGTGGATCTGCTTATCGAGCTCAGTGTAAACGTGCCTGGCTTGGACCAGCATTCTCATCTCATGCTGCAGGTATACCCGATCTATCAACAATGCTCGTAGGTGCCTCTTCTTGCCATGTAACTATGTAACAAAGGGATATGAGAGGTAACAGTGAGAATAAAAGGGGAAAATGCAATAGACAGGAAAAGGATTCTTTGGTCGACCAATCTACAAATCACTAATTGCTCCATAGGCAGAGAGGTGATCGTAGAAATTTGGAGCTATCAACACCAACTTTTTGATAATCTTAGGAACATATCACACCCAAGACACCAAAACTGTCAAAGGTAAATACCAATGTTAATGTGGTTTGAGAACACACTATCGATCTGAAATTTCACCATTTATTTATTTATCACAGTATTTTTAACAGAGTAGCCCCATCAATATTCAGGGTAATATTGAATCTCTCACACCATCCATTCCATTTTTAAACCCTCCAAATCTATTTATGAAGAAACATGTTATGGTGTGAAGATGACTATCCACACTGTGCTGCACTCAACCCAGATGAGGTGAATGGGTACCGGCAGGGATTTACAAAAGCACCTGCCTGGCAGCTATGCTATGGCAGGGTAATAATATTGGATAATTTGTCTCAATCCTTAGTGACTAGAGAGATGGCGTGTTTAAATGCTATACATTATTATTATTATTACAAAGCCATCGTGATATTTCCTTGTCTAACTTACCCTGTCCTCCATAGCCTTCTTGATGATGAGGAATCCTTTCCATCGACTGTCAAAGTCCTTCTTCTCTGCTCCAGCATACCACGTCAGTGCATTGTAGATCTATAACCAAAATAATAATAATACTAACAATAATGACGACAACAACAGCGACAATGTGCGAATAAGCCCATGATTCAGCCAAGGTAATTTCTTTTGTTGTGTTGAGAGCAAAAGTTTAATGTTCATTAACAGCGGCAATAATAGTAATAGTGACATTGGGGGAATTCCATAAATTGGTTTGCCATTTTGGACATGTTGCCTCACTTTTTCCCCTATTTAACATCACTTTATGGACTAGTCTAGCCACGAGAAATACATCTGGTTTGCACGATGAAAAGTTATTTCAGGAGAGTCCAATACATAGGGGGTCAAATGAATATAATTTATAGAATGAACCTAATTAAAAAAATAGTGAAGAGTATTTGAAATACAAACACTCCAGATACTTTGGAGTCTCAAAGATGAAATTGGAGTGACCTCTGTTAACTGCATGCTGTCAACTTCTTCCTCCTTTGGGTACATAAAGGGGGTGCAAAGTTGCAATTGATCGCAAATCAACAGCAAATTATTTGGAAATTGTAACACGCATTTTCATTCCCACATGGTATGTGCTTTTAAAAAGACGCAAATGAAACAATGACTTTGATTGGAGCATTCCGATAGACTGCAACTTTCGATCAATTGGTACTTTCGAACAACACTCCCTCAGTCTAACATTGATAATCATGTCAAGGAATGATTGACACTTCAAGTAAAGAAAATGAGTACTCACAGAGATGATGAGGTTGATAGACTTGGTGTCGTCCTCCCCTTTCTCCAGAAGATAGTTGAGAAGGTCATGCACCAGTAGGACAAGCTCTTCCCTGAAGCCTTCAAATGCCGCCTGCTTGTCTGTTGATCCTAACGTTCTGTCAAGCATGTGCATGGGCACCTGGCTTTTACTCCTGTAATCGTGTGGTATGCAAAGAGATTAGTTGATCATAAATTTATTGGACTATAAGAGACCATTTTGCTTGACCAAAGACTTGCATACACTAGGAAACTTACTCAAAACAATGTAAGAACTAGACAGTCAATTCACAACTAAATATCAAAACAAAGGAAAGTGTAACGGTCATGCATCAAGAGGACAAGCACTTTCTTCCCTGTTGCCTTAAGAAGCTTCCTATTTGTCAGTCGATCCTAACGCCTAGGGCCTGTAACATAAAAGAGATACAATGAATTGAAAATTTATCGTAACTCTTTGGGACATGTTTTGCCACAGACTTATGATAATTTGTTTTGGTAAGTTTAATTGCATCTTTTATGTTACAGACTCCTGGTCTAGCATGCGTACCAGAATATTATTCTTGCATTCAACCATAAAGTAAAGAGATACATCACTGAAATTCATCAATCCAACAGGCTTAACATTCTAATGACACTTTACTCAAGACTAGCATACAAGAGGTATCAAATTCTTAATCTTATGCAGTACATGATACCCTGCATCAAAATAAGGAAAATGTCATGATGAACATTTTTTGTATAAAACAAACATCTTCATGGAATAACATGGGCGCAAACATCACCTCTCATCCCAGACAAGAGAATCTGACAAAGACATTTCATTTGAATAGTACTCACCACTCTGGAATGAAGGGTTTTTTCCACTTGGGCATTAACGCCCCTGCACCCGTCAACACATTGAGCAAGATGGTGAGACTCTGTAACAGCTTCTCTCTGAAAAGAAAATACACATGACAGGATCATACCTAGGCAAATCAAACTCAAATTCTTTTATAAGGAGTTCAGATATCATGCTGTCCATACACCTCTTGGAATAAAGAATAACTAACTTCTGTGTATTAATTTACCAACTTGAGAAAATTTCAACTAACAAGGGCAAAATAACACCAACTGTTTAATAGATTTTGTGTTTAGTGAATGTTCCTCAATGTTTCATAAATTTATACTCAATTCTTACAAAATTCATGATAAAGCTAATGGAGTAGATACTTCGAAGCAGGTTCCTCATAACTGCTATATGGCTATCATTTTCTCACATAATATTGAAAATAGGGATATTGGCAGTAGAATATTCAGTTCATGGTGCTGTATTGATACCAAGAATTACAAAACTATCCTCAATTGCCTAAATCTTCTCATTCAGATAATATATCATATAAATATAAATGAAAAATTATTATGGTTGGAATTCAATTCCAGAAAACAGAATGGAATCAGAACAACTTACCGAATTTTATACATGAGAGAGACATTTTCTTCGGCAAAGTGAACAGAGATATCCCTGGCTACCACAAATATTGCTTAAAAATGAAAAAAAGATTGGTGTTTTCCATACCTGCTTATAGTCTCTCCCTTGATGTAGTTCTTGAGTTTCTCTACCTCTGGCTTGTAGAAGTTATCCAAGAGTTCTTTCACGCACTTTACTCCATCATCGGTCGGTATATGCCATTGTACACCAAGGTTGTGAATGTCCCCAGGCTTGGCCCAGTCCTGACATATGGAAATACATATATAAATCATTGAAATTTCCTCTCAGAATTCTAAATGATGATAATCATAATCAAATTCCTTCTGAACAACTTCATAATTACCATTATCATCAATTTTAGCACTATTGCTATTATCATCATCATCATCATCATCAGTCCCAAAGGCTTCATTATCATCACTACTTATTTATTTGGTTATTTCATAAAACTGTATCTAATAAGTTACCCTTCATATCACCAAGGTCAACTAGAAGCATTTATGTAGAAAAATCGAAATACAATGACTTTAACAAGGCAAGCAAAAAGTCAGGCAAAGGCTATCAAATTGTTAAGTGGCTCACAATCTACAGTGACACACATAAAGAGACAAAATGATATCAATTCACAAGTTCTTTTTTCTCACCCTGATAGGCAAGTACTCCGTCAGTGGCTTATCAAATCCCCCTGCTATACTGCAGTACTCCTTGGGGTAGGTGAGGCACATCGCTCGTAACCAGTGCTTGAGGAGCTGACATGACAGCTCGTATCCTTTCTTGGATGTCACATGGAGGGTGGCTCTAAGTACATCATGAAGGGTGTCTTTGTAGATGAGAACTACCTCACTGGGGACACGTATAACCTGAAAAGAAATGTGATGAAAANTGTAGCTTGCGAGGATCTCTATTCTCACAAGACGTCGCCATACACATTCCCCAGTCAATGATGGTCTCTGCCGTCACAAGAGATAACGACGTCTTGAATGCTGGTATTAAGAATACCTCCCACAAGTTCTTCGTCTGGAAAAGCAAAATGAAATTTTAAAAATGAAGGCTGGTTAAGCAGGGATTTTTCACTCTTCTTTTGTGTCATAAATTGTTTACTTAGATTTCTAATATTTTAATACGTTCATACAGGTATGTTTCTGTAATTAATGACAAACTATATGGCAATCATTTCCTAGTCAGATCTATCATTGATACATTCCTATAACCTACCATTATTCATTGAATATTACCCAATTGTAATCATACAGAGTAAAATATAAACAGAGCATCATACTCCCAAAAGAATGAAAAAATATATATCTATGTTAAAGCTTTCATGTTAACGAACATATGAAATCATCAGTACAGGGTTATGTTCCATAAAGCTGTGCGTAGATCTTTGCACGACTGTATGAACGACTGGTGATCCTTTCTTCAGTGCTATTCACCACTAGGAGTTATCATTGAGTGCGAGAAAGGATCATCAGTTGATCATACATAAATCTACGCACAGCTTTATGAAACACAGCCCTGGTAGCATGACTTATTTAAAGAGCATATGTATATGCTATCAAAAAAGAACCAACAAGTAAAGATGAAGCTAACATGGACACTGACAATAGAAAAGAGATTAAATCTATTTCCTTCCAAACTTTTCCTATTCTGCTTCATGTATATAAGGACCCGTAAGCAACACGATACAACACAATTCTTTTTTCAGTTCATAATTAGCTGCCTGTGAACAAATAGTCTTGTTGAATCATGTTGCTCCCGGGGGCCCTATGAAATTGAGGCCTAAGCTTGTTGGCACCTGTCACAACCAATACCGATTGCTACATAGGGTGTACCTTTTGAAAGCCCCAGTGCTTGCTGCCTTGTATAATGCCAGCAATCATCTCCATCATACTACGTTGACTGCTCTCTTGTGCATCCTTGGACAACCGCTCTATATGGGGCTGGAGGACGGGCAGGAATGTGTCTCCAAAGTTCCGCGACAAACCCTAGAAGAATGAAAAAAAAAAAAACAATAACATTTTGGTGAAAAATAAATCATAATAATAATAATGACAAGTAAAATTTAATTCAGAGATTTCTAGAGGGAACATAGTCTGGATTATTACACTGGCCAGAATCCTGAAAGCCAATTGCAAAATATATAACACTCATTCAAGTATCATCGAGCTTATGGGGTATCTCTTTAATCCTGGGTCCTTTTATTCTGCTTCACCTAAAACAAACATACACATACACACATAGTTTTTCAGAGTAAATCGAGGATCCATGTTTTGTCCAGGTCTTTACAGTGTAACCGAAGATACATCCTTGATTTTCGGAAATGGAATTTGGACTTTCAACTGTAGAATTTCTAAAAATCAAATACTATCTAACCAAGTACGAACCCCCCCTATCCCTTTTATTAGTGCATTTTTATTGCACAGTGCTACGTTTCCAACCCATTCTAGGGTTGTGTTCGTAAAGCTGTGCATAGATCTACACAGGACTGTATGAACGATCCTTTCTTCTGAGCAATTCAGCACCAATTGTTGTCATTGATGGCAAGAAGGATCCCAGTCGATCATACAACCATGCATAGATCTGATGCAAAGATTTAAGAAACACAACCCTAGAATGTCCTGAATCAAGGAAAGTGCTCATATCCTCCTATTACTCATATCGCGGAAGTTCCTCAACCGCAAGTTTGTCATAGGTTAGATTTTTCTTCACACTGTGGTCCTTGCTCTACACTCAACCCAGGTGAGGTGAATGGGTACCTGGCAGGAACATTTATTCCTTGAAACGCCAAGTGCGCTCATGAAGTGGCTGCCGGGCTAAAGCCAGGGTAATAATACTGCAATTGTAGAGCGCTTAGAGAATTTTAGAGTTGATAAGCGCTATATAAAAGCCGTTCATTATTATTATAAACCTACAAACACACACACACTTACATAAACATAAGCAAACAAACACCAAACTGCACTCACTCACCTTGAAGATCAAATACTTCTTGTTATCAAACTTGTCTCTGCCTTTCTTGTCTTCTAGCGAGAGGTAGCCTACCAACTTGTCTACAAACTCTGGATTGCTGAATTGATCATAGATGATCTGCTCTGTCTCAGAAAGCTCGTCCCTGCTGCGGTCTATCTTGGGTTGCTCATCAAATGGGGCATAGATCATCATATTCCTACAGAAAACAGATTTCAGGTGATTTATTCGAAATTGCATTCCTATTTTTGCTTCCACTTACTTAAAGACATTGTATAATATTGTTTTTAGGTTTTTTTTAATTTGAACTGCCAGATTCTAAATGATTGAAGGTGTACATAAATTAAGATGTGAAATTGTTAGGCGTCCAAATCAACATTTAGTGCTTAAAAAAAGGAATAAAGCGTCCATGGTACACTTTATTATTTTTCTTGTGTAAACAAATAAAGAATAATATATCACTTATTGATATTGGTTTTTAAAACCAGTACACAAAAACTAAAAAGAGGGAAGGAAGAGGAATTGACTGAGTTCCCTGTTTGCTTACTTGGGCCAGTTATAGTAGCCCCAGTGAGTCTTCTCCACAAATACACACTGGTGTCAGATTTCTTAGTTCATGGGCTACCTGTATCATCATTAAATTAGGTCATTATTTGGAAGAAAATTGAATTAACCCCAATTAACTTACTTGGGCCAGTTATAGTAGCCCCAGTGAGTTTTCTCCACAAACACGCACTGGTCCCATTTCTCTTGTGTGGTGGGTAGTCTATCACACTGATACTGGGTCCACTTGTTGTCCACACGCTCCCCTGGGTTGGGCAGGGCGTCGGCTGGAGGGGCGGAGCAACCGGCGGTTGCGTAGGGGTCTAGGGGGACCTTCTTGTGAGGTCGCTTTAACTGCTTCAGTATTCCACCCATTGCTGAGATGGCAAGCTGAAAATAAAATATGAGAATTATATTTTACAATAGGTTGGCTTTAACAGAGATGTAACAATGTAGTTTTACTCCAATAACTCCAGTAAAATAAGACAACCCCAGTTAAAAGTTCACAAAAGTACAAACAAATGAGGGAAACATGCAATCTAATAATGTATTAAGTTGTTTCTGTGATATGATACCAATATATCAAAGCACTTCAATGTTGGTATCCATCTTAAAAATACTGACAAAATAAGTGAATACAACTTGTGAAAACTTCTTTTACAGTACATGTACTTGAAAGCAGCATTCAAGGAAATCACTCATGGACACAAACAGAATAAAAAAACAAAAAAAATAACCCTCCATGTTCATATGAAAATACAGATGCAGGGAAGACATAGTCAAGAAAATGACAACAGGAAAATAATCCATTACTAAATCATGTACTTGTAAAAATTCATCTAATTATTTCAGGGTGGGGTGGTGTCCTACCTTTCTTAGGACAAGTGTGTCGTGTACAAGAAGGGATGTGAATAGCCGCACCACAGGGACTGGGGGTGGTGTATCTTCCCTGAGTTGGAGACGAAGGAGGCTCACAGCCATCTGAGAAAACTTCCATCGTCTAAATAACAAAGAGGAAAGAAGGAAAGAATTAGATATGATTTGAAAGAGAAGGATGCTCGATACAGAAATAGAGTGGAAGATGTAATCGTAAATCAGTTCTAGTTATCCATTGCAGGAGGGAAAATGCCGTTATATGAATGATAATGATGATCATCGTCATGATCATGATAAAATTGTCGAAAACACATCATCATACATAAATATAAAATATAAAACCCTTGTAAAATAAGCAGATTACCATAATCATCTTTTTATTATAATCGCAATACAACTTAAAGTCTTTCGTAACTTGGTGAAACACAGCACAGTTCACTTTTCTTGTATCAAAGCCTTTTTTATAACATTAGCATACTTACAGGTTGCCTTGCTCCACGTGACCCACCAGTTCTGATACAAGCTCATTATATAATCTGCAAGAATATAAAATAAATAGACAGTACTATATGACCAATGTTTACATTGATTTGTAATTGGTCAAGATTATATCACATGACAATCCCAGCAAAGACAAAACATGATTTAAAATTGTGTTTTAAATAGAAAAGGTGAAATTGGATTTCCCGTTTCAAAAAGTTGTTCATATATCTTTGTACGACTCTACAAACAACTGGGCCCGAATTCTGAAAACTGTGTTATCTCCTATGTTAGCTAACATATGTTAATTGTCATAACAGTCAAAATTACAACGCGCCATTCGTTAATATTTGCGCACTGTTGACTGAGCTCACGTGAAGGTGGGTGGGACTTCTGCGCACCCACAAATGAGAGCTTGCAATTAGGCGTTGTTATGACAGTTAACAGTTTTTCTTAACACATAAGATACCACAGTTTTCAGAATACGGGCCCTGGTGAACCTTTCTGCGACAGGAGTTATCATTGAGTGCAGGGAAGAGTCACCAGTCGTTCCTAGAGTCGTGCATAGATCTGTGAACAGCTTTATGAAACACAACCCTGGTATGATGTCTACAAACAACTGGTGACCCTTGCTCAGGTGGGATTTCCTCGACAGCAGTTATCATTGAGTGCAGGGAAGGGTAACCAGTCGTTCCTAGAGCTGTGCATACATCTATGAACAGCTTTATGAAACACAACCATGGTACGATGTCATAATGCATAAGTTATGTGTACATGTACGCATTGTATGCGTAAATGTATCAATCAGAAATCTTTCTTTCATTTCTCCATATCACTTATACCTAAGATTGGTCTGGTTGTGATCCTGTAACCTCTGTATTGATGAAGATCAGAAATCATTCTTTCTTTTCTCTGTATCACTTTTACCTAAGATTATTCTGGTTGTGATCCTGTAACCTCTTTATTGATGAAGATCAGAAATCTTTCTTTTGTTTCTCCGTATCACTTTTACCTAAGATTATTCTGGTTGTGATCCTGTAACCTCTGTATTGAGAAGGACTCTTGCTCAGGTGTGATACCAACATCCATACCCTGTACTAAATCTCGAGCACTACACCTTGCATCATCTGAGATCTGATAAAAGAATAGAAGAGAACAAAAAAAAATTCAGACGTTGAAAATTTTCAAAAGAATTGCCAATACAATATCAATAACAAGAGCGTGCACCTGATCGCTCCGAGCCTCTCCGGTGGCAATATAAGGCACACGCAGCATAGTCTATCTTCATTATAGTCTGATGAAGGCTAGCAGTATACAGCAGCCGAAACGTCACTATACTAACGTTCTACATTTGCACATCGTGAGACAACTGATCAACTCTCTTCAATATCAATATCGTTATCAATTATCTTATTCATAAATTAAAATGTTGTTTTCAATTGGCACACCAGACAATGTACAGTCACTAAATAGTCAACATATTCATGTATACGCATTAAAGGCACATTTTTGTAACTTAGAATATATGAATCTTTGAGTTAATAGAAACAAATTAATTAACTATAAGTATTATTACAAACCTTGACTGTGATGGCTGATGTGTCAAATGCCTTGTTGATCTTCATCATGAGCTGCCCAAGGACCTTCATGATGGACAGCTTCTCAGAGTGACCGGCGTTGACTATTCCAAGCCAAATATCCTTCAGAAGTGACCAGTAGGGTAGACACGCCCACGTACTGTTCATACTGTACCCTAATAGGACATAGAGAGCTCCCTAATGAGAAAGAATAAATGATGACAGTGTGTGAAACAATAGCATTGTAAGATGTAGCGATCATCCTTTATAAACTATCATGTTTTGTCAGAGTGACCGGCATTGACAAGTCCAAGCAAAATGTCCTTCACAAGTGACCAGTAGGCTAGACATGCCCATGTGTTGCTCATGGTGTATCCTAATAGGACATACAGGGCTCCCTAATGGGAAAGAATGTAGGGAGGCCATGTTATCTAGTGCAAGTATTCTTCATAAAATATCATAATGGTTTGTCAGAGTGACCGGTGTTGACTACTCCAAGCCAAATGTCTTTCAGAAGTGACCAGTAGGGTAGACACGCCCACGTGCTGTTCATGGTGTACCGTAATAGGACATAAAAAGCTCCCTGACAAAAGGAGATGACATAATCATTTATAACACCAGTGCCAGATTTTTTAGTCACTATATTGGAAATCTTTCATTGAACAGTTTGCTTTCTATTAACATATTGAAACAAATCAATTTTGATTGGGTTGTTACAAATATTTCTCTCAATAAGCATATGGTCTGAATTGCCTCATTAATCTTAAACGAATTCAGCTGACCTTGAAAAATCATAATATACGATATGAACATGTCTGATGTCGAGAATGCAAGAAAGCATTACTGGAATTACATAGTGCCTCGGAACAACTTGTAATGTATGAAATAAAAATAGTCCAATATATTAGAAAATATATGAAAACTATTTAGAATTGAGTAGTACTTGAACCACACGATCCCTGCACTCTGCTTTAGATTTAACAATAATTATGATGGTTCAGATGTCTTATATTTACCTTGAATTGGTGATGTGATATGTCGGGATCTGGTTTGAGGTTGACTAGGACCTTAGGAATGATGAGCTTGACCGAGGATGCAAAGTGATCCATCATCTTGAACAGCAAGTTCTGGGCCTTCTTCCTCACCTACGAAATAGAATCAGAAAATAAAACAACTACATCATCACACCATTTGATATGGGGAACATTTTTCCAATTCTATGAAGTAGATAACCTTTGATTATTTTTTTTTAACATCAGATCCCAAACGCTGTCCTTTATAAACGTTGTTGTTGTTCACCCCATTTTATGAAATACTACAGGCCTTAATCATCTGAGAGCAAATACCTATTGAAATAGGAAGAAGTTAGTGACCATTATTATTAGACAATATTTTTTTTCAGAAAGAGTACAAATGTAGGCAGAGGGGGAGGGGGAAAGGGCAGATGTATGTTCTCAATGGAATTTATTTATCATTCCTATATTGTTAAATGTGCCAAGATTACATTTAATTTAAATTTGCCATAACATAAAACTCCTTTCAATAACTTGTTGAATAAATGAATATTCAAACAAATTATGACCTTGCTAAATCTGCTGGGATTAGTGTAAACAAGTCACGATTGATCTGCTTATCGAGCTCAGTGTAAATGTGCCTAGCTTGTATTTAAATCTGAATCTCTGAATCTATAAAATATGAACAACTTTGACGAAGCATTTAATGAAAAAAAATCTTATCTCACTTTAGCAGGTAGTGGATAGTGTGCCTGGCCTGAACAACTATCATCTGAATCATTTTTACTAGATATGATTAAATAAAATCTGACTCGTTAAGACTTACATACAATCATACGAATTCTCACCTCACTGTATCGGCTAGTAGAAAGTGTGAACAGGTCATGCCTGGCTTGAACCTATCCTCTAAATCATTTTTATTATATATGATAATATAAAATCTAAATCAATACAACCAAAATAAGATCATCCAACTTCTTACCTCACTGTATCGTCTAGTAGAGAGTGTGAACAGGTCACTATGGATCTGCTTATTGAGCTCAGTGTAAACATGCCTGGCCTAAATGACTATCCTCTAAAATCATTTTTCCTAGAAATTATTCTATAAAATAAAATAAACAAG
Source organism: Temnopleurus reevesii (assembly GCA_036244855.1). Classification (NCBI taxonomy): domain Eukaryota; kingdom Metazoa; phylum Echinodermata; class Echinoidea; order Temnopleuroida; family Temnopleuridae; genus Temnopleurus; species Temnopleurus reevesii. The sequence goes on from BQKZ01001483.1 coordinate 61,536, forward strand.
ACCTTAATAAAAAATCATCCAACTTCTCACCTCACTGTATCGGCTAGTTGAGAGTGTGAACAGGTCACTGTGGATCTGCTTATCGAGCTCAGTGTAAACGTGCCTGGCTTGGACCAGCATTCTCATCTCATGCTGCAGGTATACCCGATCTATCAACAATGCTCGTAGGTGCCTCTTCTTGCCATGTAACTATGTAACAAAGGGATATGAGAGGTAACAGTGAGAATAAAAGGGGAAAATGCAATAGACAGGTAAAGGATTCTTTGGTCGACCAATCTACAAATCACTAATTGCTCCATAGGCAGAGAGGTGATCGTAGAAATTTGGAGCTATCAACACCAACTTTTTGATAATCTTAGGAACATATCACACCCAAGACACCAAAACTGTCAAAGGTAAATACCAATGTTAATGTGGTTTGAGAACACACTATCGATCTGAAATTTCACCATTTATTTATTTATCACAGTATTTTTAACAGAGTAGCCCCATCAATATTCAGGGTAATATTGAATCTCTCACACCATCCATTCCATTTTTAAACCCTCCAAATCTATTTCTGAAGAAACATGTTATGGTGTGAAGATGACTATCCACACTGTGCTGCACTCAACCCAGCTGAGGTGAATGGGTACCGGCAGGGATTTACAAAAGCACCTGCCTGGCAGCTATGCTATGGCTGGGTAATAATATTGGATAATTTGTCTCAATCCTTAGTGACTAGAGAGATGGCGTGTTTAAATGCTATACATTATTATTATTATTACAAAGCCATCGTGATATTTCCTTGTCTAACTTACCCTGTCCTCCATAGCCTTCTTGATGATGAGGAATCCTTTCCATCGACTGTCAAAGTCCTTCTTCTCTGCTCCAGCATACCACGTCAGTGCATTGTAGATCTATAACCAAAATAATAATAATACTAACAATAATGACGACAACAACAGCGACAATGTGCGAATAAGCCCATGATTCAGCCAAGGTAATTTCTTTTGTTGTGTTGGGAGCAAAAGTTTAATGTTCATTAACAGCGGCAATAATAGTAATAGTGACATTGGGGGAATTCCATAAATTGGTTTGCCATTTTGGACACGTTGCCCCACTTTTTCCCCTATTTAACATCACTTTATGGACTAGTCTAGCCACGAGAAATACATCTGGTTTGCACGATGAAAAGTTATTTCAGGAGAGTCCAATACATAGGGGGTCAAATGAATATAATTTATAGAATGAACCTAATTAAAAAAATAGTGAAGAGTATTTGAAATACAAACACTCCAGATACTTTGGAGTCTCAAAGATGAAATTGGAGTGACCTCTGTTAACTGCATGCTGTCAACTTCTTCCTCCTTTGGGTACATATAGGGGGTGCAAAGTTGCAATTGATCGCAAATCAACAGCAAATTATTTGGAAATTGTAACACGCATTTTCATTCCCACATGGTATGTGCTTTTAAAAAGACGCAAATGAAACAATGACTTTGATTGGAGCATTCCGATAGACTGCAACTTTCGATCAATTGGTACTTTCGAACAACACTCCCTCAGTCTAACATTGATAATCATGTCAAGGAATGATTGACACTTCAAGTAAAGAAAATGAGTACTCACAGAGATGATGAGGTTGATAGACTTGGTGTCGTCCTCCCCTTTCTCCAGAAGATAGTTGAGAAGGTCATGCACCAGTAGGACAAGCTCTTCCCTGATGCCTTCAAATGCCGCCTGCTTGTCTGTTGATCCTAACGTTCTGTCAAGCATGTGCATGGGCACCTGGCTTTTACTCCTGTAATCGTGTGGTATGCAAAGAGATTAGTTGATCATAAATTTATTGGACTATAAGAGACCATTTTGCTTGACCAAAGACTTGCATACACTAGGAAACTTACTCAAAACAATGTAAGAACTAGACAGTCAATTCACAACTAAATATCAAAACAAAGGAAAGTGTAACGGTCATGCATCAAGAGGACAAGCACTTTCTTCCCTGTTGCCTTAAGAAGCTTCCTATTTGTCAGTCGATCCTAACGCCTAGGGCCTGTAACATAAAAGAGATACAATGAATTGAAAATTTATCGTAACTCTTTGGGACATGTTTTGCCACAGACTTATGATAATTTGTTTTGGTAAGTTTAATTGCATCTTTTATGTTACAGACTCCTGGTCTAGCATGCGTACCGGAATAATATTCTTGCATTCAACCATAAAGTAAAGAGATACATCACTGAAATTCATCAATCCAACAGGCTTAACATTCTAATGACACTTTACTCAAGACTAGCATACAAGAGGTATCAAATTCTTAATCTTATGCAGTACATGATACCCTGCATCAAAATAAGGAAAATGTCATGATGAACATTTTTTGTATAAATCAAACATCTTCATGGAATAACATGGGTGCAAACATCACCTCTCATCCCAGACAAGAGAATCTGACAAAGACATTTCATTTGAATAGTACTCACCACTCTGGAATGAAGGGTTTTTTCCACTTGGGCATTAACGCCCCTGCACCCGTCAACACATTGAGCAAGATGGTGAGACTCTGTAACAGCTTCTCTCTGAAAAGAAAATACACATGACAGGATCATACCTAGGCAAATCAAACTCAAATTCTTTTATAAGGAGTTCAGATATCATGCTGTCCATACACCTCTTGGAATAAAGAATAACTAACTTCTGTGTATTAATTTACCAACTTGAGAAAATTTCAACTAACAAGGGCAAAATAACACCAACTGTTTAATAGATTTTGTGTTTAGTGAATGTTCCTCAATGTTTCATAAATTTATACTCAATTCTTACAAAATTCATGATAAAGCTAATGGAGTAGATACTTCGAAGCAGGTTCCTCATAACTGCTATATGGCTATCATTTTCTCACATAATATTGAAAATAGGGATATTGGCAGTAGAATATTCAGTTCATGGTGCTGTATTGATACCAAGAATTACAAAACTATCCTCAATTGCCTAAATCTTCTCATTCAGATAATATATCATATAAATATAAATGAAAAATTATTATGGTTGGAATTCAATTCCAGAAAACAGAATGGAATCAGAACAACTTACCGAATTTTATACATGAGAGAGACATTTTCTTCGGCAAAGTGAACAGAGATATCCCTGGCTACCACAAATATTGCTTAAAAATGAAAAAAAGATTGGTGTTTTCCATACCTGCTTATAGTCTCTCCCTTGATGTAGTTCTTGAGTTTCTCTACCTCTGGCTTGTAGAAGTTATCCAAGAGTTCTTTCACGCACTTTACTCCATCATCGGTCGGTATATGCCATTGTACACCAAGGTTGTGAATGTCCCCAGGCTTGGCCCAGTCCTGACATATGGAAATACATCTATAAATCATTGAAATTTCCTCTCAGAATTCTAAATGATGATAATCATAATCAAATTCCTTCTGAACAACTTCATAATTACCATTATCATCAATTTTAGCACTATTGCTATTATCATCATCATCATCATCAGTCCCAAAGGCTTCATTATCATCACTACTTATTTATTTGGTTATTTCATAAAACTGTATCTAATAAGTTACCCTTCATATCACCAAGGTCAACTAGAAGCATTTATGTAGAAAAATCGAAATACAATGACTTTAACAAGGCAAGCAAAAAGTCAGGCAAAGGCTATCAAATTGTTAAGTGGCTCACAATCTACAGTGACACACATAAAGAGACAAAATGATATCAATTCACAAGTTCTTTTTTCTCACCCTGATAGGCAAGTACTCCGTCAGTGGCTTATCAAATCCCCCTGCTATACTGCAGTACTCCTTGGGGTAGGTGAGGCACATCGCTCGTAACCAGTGCTTGAGAAGCTGACACGATAGCTCGTATCCTTTCTTGGATGTCACATGGAGAGTGGCTCTAAGTACATCATGAAGGGTGTCTTTGTAGATGAGAACTACCTCACTGGGGACACGTATGACCTGAAAAGAAATGTGATGAAAGTATCAACAATCCATTAGCAACAGAGAAATAAATGATAACTCTTATCTTTTCTTGAATGTCACATAGAGAGTGGCCCTAAGTACATTGTGCAGTGTGTCCTTGTGCAGTGTGTCCTTGTGCACAAGAACTGCTTCACTGGGGACACGTATAACCTGGGGCCTGTAACACAAAAGATGCAATTAAACTTACAATAAATATTAATTGCAAGTCTATGGCAAATTGTGTACAAAAGAGATGCAATTAATTGCAAAATTAATTGTATCTCTATATGGTACAGGCCCCTGGAAAGAAATGTGATGAAATTATCAATCATCCATTAGCAACAGAGCAGTAAATGATAGCTAATATCCCTTCTTGGCAGTCACACAGAGGATGTATTTGAAGACAAGAACTGCCTCACTCGTGACATGTATAACCTGGAAAGAAATGATGAAATTCATCACAATGTTAATACCAATACTGTACAGCCAATTTTCATGTCCGCATAAATGCTGCCAACATATCGAACTCCGAGTCTTGGCTCGAACACCCTACATCTCTCAAAATTAGTTTGACCGTTATGAAATAACTCTTTTTATTTTATCATTACTCCTCTGAATTTGCAACAGTTATTATGATTTTGGTATATTTGTAAAGGAGGATAATTCATTTTCTCTTGTTCATCAAAATGAAAAATGTAAAACAGAGGGTGAAAACCCCTGGGACAAATATGGTGTGAAAACTATTTCAGAAACCACTTTCTAATTTTGAGGATGGAAAAGCAAGTCAAAAGATCTTTACAAGCCATTTTGCTTACAGGTTGAATGGAAACTACTTCTAAAAAATAGATGGGAACAGAGTCTAAAAACTCACCTCTGATAGAATCTGGAGGTTGAAGAGGATCTCCTTATCAAGCTCCTCTTCCAGCTGAACTTCATCTGATGTGAAAGCATCCAGGATCTTCTGACTGCAGTGAGGCACAAACTTGGCTAGAGCGTATTTGGGGTCAACCTGTAATATGAAAAGTTAAACATTCATTCTCCTATTCATTCATTTATCTACTCATGTACCAACTTGTTTTATTCATTCATTTTTACATTTGTGTATCTAATTGTTTGTTCATTCATTTATGTATTTATAAAATGATACACTCATTCTTCCGGATGAGCGTCTTCTGATGTGAAAGCATCCAGGATCTTCTGACTGCAGTGAGGCACAAACTTGGCTAGAGCATACTTAGGATTCACCTGCAACACAAAGTAAGCAGTGAATTTGCTTATTTATTCATCTTTTCCAATCAATCAATCCAATCATTTTTCTATTCATTTTCTATTCATTCTCCGAGCTGAACCTCATCTGACTGCAGTGAGGCACAAACTTGGCAAGAGCATACTTCGGATCCACCTACAAAAAGGAGAATGCAGCACTCACTTTATATAATTATTAGTTCTTCTGTTTATCTAGAATTTGTTCATTTCTTTTTCTATTTATTCATCAATTTGTTTCTTATTCCAGCCTAACCTCATCTGGGGCTTGTAACATAAAAGATGCAGTTAAACTTACGATGAATATTCATCGTAAGTCTATGACAAAACATGTACCATAGAGATACGATTAATTGCAAAATCTATCGTATCTCGTTTATGTTACAGGCCCCTGATGTGAAAGCATCAAAGATCTTTTGACTGCAGTGAGGCACAAACTCAGATAGAGCGTTTAATTATTTATTTATTCACTCATTTATTGATTCATTCATTAATGGAAGTTTTAATTCTTTGTGTGCATGACATAGATGTATTTTCAACATGCATTTTTTTCTCTTTGTGTGAACTCAGCATCTTGTTTATAAAAAGACATAAACCAAGATAAGATCAATTTAGAATGTTTCAAATTCTTAGAATTCTATGACTGTATTTCAATTTAAATCTTAAGGTGTGGTCACACCAGCCGAGCGGAGCTGTAGCGGTTCTTTAGCGGTAGGAATTTAGTCTGAAAGGAGAGACCCTAGTGTTTCGGAGTGTGCTTTTGCAGAGCGTGATATAGTGTATGCATTGTGTGACTACATCACACACAACATTGTTCCTTCCTACAACCTAGGGTAAGGCAAAAACAATGCAGTGTGTAACGTAGTGAAAGGTTGCATACTCTGTATCATGCTCACACAGAAAGCTTAGGGTCTGTACTTGCAGACTACGCTAAAGGACCGCTACAGCTCTGCTCGGCCGGTGTGACCACACCTTAAAGTAAATCTAAATTTCCTAAGAACTATAAATTTATTTTTGCTTTGGATGAAACATTTCATCATGTTCAAAGAGCATTAAAGCATACATACCTTAGCAGCTGCTCTGCACATGTTGGCAATGATTTTACCCGACACTTTAGTCTCCAGGATGGAGGTTGACACATAGCGGAACAACCGATTGACTGCTGCCTGTAAGATGAAACACAAGAAAGTTGATTTATGTGAATTCATTCTTCACAGTGATGACATAGCACCCACAATATGAAATGGATTGACCAGCAGGTTTTTCCAACAGACTGAGACATTGTCCCTAACCTTGTACCACACACCCATAAACTTGTCCCTGACATAGTACTATCAATCATGACATTGTGCCTGACCTTGACCATAACATTTACCCTAGACTTGTACCATGGATCATGACATTGTGCTTGACCTTGAACCTTGACCATGAAATTGACCCTGACTTTGTATCGTGGATCACGTCATTGTACCTAACCTTGTACCACAGACCCTTTACATTGACTCTGATCTTGTACCATGGATTATGACATTGTGCTTGACCTTGAACTGTAGATCGTGACATTGTTCCTGACCTTGGAGCAAACAGTACAACATTGAAACTGATATTCACAAAAGTACCATAGGTTATTCCATTATCATTTCTTTTCTTGTGATATCTGCGATCATATAGTGATAAAGGTAAAAGACCTTCAGCTTCGTCTAACATATTTTCTTAGTGCTTCACTTTCTCTTGATGATTGCTCTATTAGGAGCCCGACCTCAAATTTAGATTGTGACATTCAACTTGACCTTGTGCCAACAGACCACTTGATCCTTTCTTACCTTGTATATCGCAGGTGAGCTCTGTGAGCATATTGTGCTAAAAGTTGAAGACAATCCAACATCAACCATTGCTTCCTGGTGATTCACCTTCTCCTGGTCATTGTCCTGGCTCCGTGTGTGCTCGATGGAACATGCCTCAATCAAATTGAAACACCTACAAGCCAATCAGATATTTCAATTTTAGAAATATATTAGGTAAGCTCTAAAGAGCACACTTAATGATGTAAAGCTGCAAAGACTGACCTGGAAGACTAGCAATGAATTGGGTCAATAGAAATAAATGATCTGTACTGAAAATTTACCTTTATCAATTGTTGCTCCACCTCACTCAACTCCTATAATATTTCAATTTAATTTGCCAAATTGCATAGTCAGTTTCATGTTTATCTTTATTTATATCTCTTTCCTTACAACAATGTTTCACTTTAAGATACTCTTAATTCCTTCCATGTTTTTCCTTCTGTGTAATTCATGTTATTTTCATGTTGACCCTTTTTCTAGTCCAGTACATTAAAAAGTACGATAGGATAGGGGTAGGAGTAAGCATCGGACAATAATTTTGCTCAATGCTAATCTTACATTGGCATATTGTTGCTTCATAAATCATGTTACAGTTCCCATATTTACAGGATCAACACCAGTATCATCTCTAAAAATTATAATGAATCAGAAGCAATCTACCTGTCCATAAAGAGCAAAACAAAGTCCTCAAACGTGGCAGTCGCTGAACAAAGTTCCCTCTCCTCAGGTGTAATGTCATCTCTTATGAGAGGAGCTTCAGAGCAGTCAACTATTGGGACCATGACAGTGAATGTAGAGATTGCTTGCAGTGTAACCTATAGTGCAACATCAGAGAGATTTTTATAGTTCACAACAGTACAATAAGACAAATTGAGAATATTGAATTGAATATCAAGAAGTACCAAAGTATAATAATTGTGTAGAGTGTGTTGCTATAAAGTTGAAATTAAGAGCAAGTTGCAGTTGATCATACAGGCCAATCAAAGTCATTGCTTCAATGGTGTCTTGTAAAAACTACAGACTGCACACAAATTAAAATATGTGTTTCAATTTTCAACTGATTTGCATTTGAGTTGCAATTAATTGAAACTTTCTAGCACCACCACAATCAGCTTGAACAGGTTTCAATAGAAACAAAACATACATGATCACATGATCATTGTACTTATGTATTTCCTCCCACTCATGTCTACTTTGTTGTAACTAAATATCCTAGAAAACTCAAGGATTAGTATGGCATCAGGCCATCCTGTTTATTATTATAATTGCTAGTTTATTCTACATATATATCCGTGATCAAACTGAATCTAGGGGTGTTTGAGTGATATTATGTATTCCAGCTACAAACTTCACAATGAGGTGATCAACAAATATAATTTTAGTCATGTACATTCACTAACAAGCCAAGTAGCCTGGGGAAAGTGTAGAACACTGAATGATATGTCACAAGTGCAAATGTTAACAGTTCTCCCACAAGTTTCCATTTCAAACACAACATTGATCATCACTACTTACCATGCACTTGGCAAAGTCATTGGGATCGATACCAGGTAGCATGGCATGGAGAAGAGGTAGAAGATGGGTGGGGCCATCAGGTAACCATTTGCCTCCCTTCAACATAGTACATGATACAGATACAACACAGCTTACAGTCGCTATCAGCTGATGAGGTTCGGTGAGGGTGTCGAGGGCTTTGTAGGTTCTATGAAGAGAAATAACAGATATATGCTATTAATCAAAAACAATTAATATGCTTAATTAATGTCCTTTAAATTTGAAGCCTATTGCCTCCCTTCAGCATGGTGCATGATACAGACATCACACAGCGTATAGTTCCTATCAACTGATGGAGCTCAGTGAGGATGTCGAGGGTCTTGTACGTTCTGTCAATAAAAACAAATGAATACAAACATGGTATGAGGCATATTTCTTGCATTTGATACTAGAAGTAGTAGGTGGGTGGGGCCATTGGGGAGCCACTTGCCTCCTTTCAACATGGTGCATGATACTGAGACCACACATATCAAAATATCTAATCAGGTCAAATTTACATGTAACACAACCGTCAGCAACATTTTCGGTGATGGCTGAACTCTTCATAGTCATATCCTGTCAATATGGGGTGAAATTAATATAAAAAACGTATGAATAAAAAAAGTCATGTCTTACTTCTCCAAGAGCGTTGGTATAACCAGCTCTGGCCTGAGCAGGGCTAGATTGTGTAGTGTTGAGGCAGCATCTCTGTGGCCCATCTTGNAAACTGAATCTAGGGGTGTTTGAGTGATATTATGTATTCCAGCTACAAATTTCACACTGGGTTGATCAATAAATATGATTTTCGTCATCTACATTCAATAACGAGTCAAATAGCCGGGGAGGGAGGAGGGGGGGTGTAAAACACTGAATGGAATGTAACAGGTGCATACATATGTTTATGGTTCTTCTCCACATTTTCCATTTAAAATACAATATCAAGCAAAACAACTTACCATGCACTTAGCAAAGTCGTTTGGATCAATACCAGGTAGCATGGCATGAAGAAGAGGTAGCAGGTGGGTGGGGCCATCTGGGAGCCACTTGCCTCCCTTCAACATGGTGCAAGATACAGATACCACACAGCTTACAGTCGCTATCAGCTGATGAGGTTCGGTAAGGGTGTCTAGGGCCTTGTACGTTCTAACAAGAAAAATAACAGATGTGTGATATTAATTCATGCAATTTATGTTATTAACTAATGTCCTTTAATTTGAGACCATCAGGCAACCACTTGCCTCCCTTCAGCATTGTGCAAGATACTGACACCACACAGCTTACAGTCGCTATCAGCTGATGGGGTTCGATGAGGGTGTCTAACGCCTTGTAGGTCCTATCACGAAAAACAAAGAAAAAATATATTTTCAATGAATTTCATTGGAGGGGGTGTAGTAGGTGGGTGGGGCCATCAGGTAGCCACTTGCCTCCCTTCAACATGGTGCATGATACAGAGACCACACAGCTTACAGTCACTATCAGCTGATGGGGTTCAGTGAGGGTGTCTAGGGCCTTGTAGGTCCTACCAAGAAAAATAACAGATGTATGATATCAATTAATGTAATTAATGTTATTAATTAATGTCCTTTAATTTGAGGCAGTTGGGAAGCTGCTTGTCTTCCTTCAACATAGTGCAAGATACTGACACAACACAGCTTACAGTCGCTATCAGCTGACGGGGTTCGGTGAGGGTGTCTAGGGCCTTGTACGTCCTATCAATGAAAACAAATAAATACAAAAGTTATGTCAATGATATCAAATTAGGTAGAATGTAGGTGGGTGGGGCCATTGGGAAGCAACTTGCCTCCCTTCAGCATGGTGCATGATATCGACATCACACAGCTTACAGTCGCTATCTGCTGAAGGAATTTGGTAAGGGTGTCTTGGGCCTTATAGGTCCTGTCAATAAAAACCATAACATGATACGAAACATATTTATGGTATTTAATACCAGTGGTAGCAGGTGGGTGGGGCAATCAGGTTACCATTTGCCTCCCTTCATCATTGTGCATGATACTGATACAACACAGCTTACAGTCGCTATCAACTGATGGGGCTCGGTGAGGGTGTCTAGAGCCTTGTAAGTTCTATCAATATTATAAACAAAATATTGGTAAATCTGAACTAACATGGAAAGCTCTCCTTCAAAGAAAGAAGCAAAATTAAATCAAATCAAGAGGTAAAAGATTGGTTTGACCAGCCTATGCTCTTTAACCTTCAACCCATTCCATCCACCTCTTCATTTTGCCTTTGCATAGAAGTAAAGAAGCTAAATTAAAAATAAATATATCTTGTACTGACAGTGATCCAGACATATGTTTAATTCACAGTACATTCTTTTTTTACAACTCAGCATCTTTTGATACCTAATCCATTCTGAATAATTCACCATGACATGCAATACTAATGCTTCCAGTACCACCTTACACTAACAGAGACATAATTTAAATAAATTACAGGCATTCCTAACTCCTGCCTTTGGCAACAACTTTGTTGACCGAGACTAATGTCCAAACTCTTAATGGTCAGACCCTTTCAATGTGGAATGACATAGATGTAAAACACAAATATCGTCAATGAGACAAGCAAGAAATATTGAAATCACATCTTACTTCTCCAAAAGCGTTGGTATAACCAGCTCTGGCCTGAGCAGGGCTAGATTGTGAAGCGTGGAGGCAGCATCTCTGTGGCCCATCTTACTGTACATGGCTAGGAATACAGGAGCCTTGATGCTCTCGACAAACGCTGTGATGTCCTTGTCTGTCAGCTTGTGTGTTTCGGGTATGGGGTGCTGCCATGATGGCTTCTTGTACCTCTCTCTGAAAAAGAATTAAAACATATTTGATAGGCCGGTTTACAAATATATTCAAATTTAGGTATGTTTCTTGCTGACGACCATAGTTAAGTTCCTTAGACCAATTCGTGGCAGGCAGAGTACAAGACTTGAAATCTAGTTAGCATACTTTAGTTGCTTCAAAGTCAGGCAAGCCTTGGGCAAGCTTTTTGGTTGCCAAAACAACCTTTGTGTACAAAGAAAGCATAAAATTTGTATCTATGAGTAAATCCCACATTCCATTACAATAGATAGTCGAATCAAGAGTAGACTACAAGCATAAACTTCCGGCATTTATATAAAAGTCAATAATAACAAATCAGAACAGCCAATAAATCATCGATTGCTGACAAGTCTCAAATGCCATAATCAGAATTCTTCTCATTTAGTTTAGCATAAAAAAAAAGAAAATATGCCATTTCATACTATGCAGGGTCCTAGTGATTTCAGTAGCATGTCAATCTATGACAATTGATTGTTGCCACAATCTCAGGAGTTCAAAATTGGCTTAACTGTGATGACGCAAAAAAAATGTTTAATTGAATGAGAAGAAAAATAGACGTGTTACCTCCATGCGGAGGTCAAGATAAGCTTTTCATTTACCTGTGTAATCTCTTCACAAATTCACTAGCTAGCTGACCAAGCATCCGTTGAAGGCTGAACTGTTCAGGGTGAATATGTTGAGATGAAGAGAAAAAAAAATTGTAGAGTCTTCACTTACAATGCACAAGTTTACAATGATAATAATAATAATAATGATATTGGCATTTATATAGTGCTCTTACAGAAATATGTCTCACAGCGCTTTACAGTATTACGTAACTTAATTGAAAATTGATTGCCTACACAAAATACATTTGATCCATTCTTCCATCCTACTCCTTCTTCCCCATTCATTCTCTCTCTCTCTCTCTCTCTCTCTGTCTCATCCGCTCCCCAGATGTTGGTAAATGATAGGCATCATCTTTTTTTCCCATAAATCAACTAGACATAAAACATACAAATACTTGACTGAATAAACACTATATATTCTATGAAATTTCTATCACAGTATTTTTTTGCAACAAGTGTTGGACAAGAAATGATCGCTGCCTCAAGCAAATAAATTTGTACTTCAATACTGTAAAAGCTGAAATTTTTGCTGGGACTTTGCTTTCGCGAATTTCGCGACAATTAATTCACTAAAATGTTCACTCTTTAGAATAACTGTAGACTTATGTATAATAATCTTTAAAAACATGAATATTACGACACACTAAAGGATCGAACTGGTCCAAAATTGTGAAAATATCTGTATGCTAAAATATTGACAGAAGTATATTCACAACAGGCGGAATTGTTATGATATATAAGATACTTACAGAGTATTTGCCGGTGTTGGATGGATGGAAGTAGGAGTCTGTAGCAACAAAGAACTTTCGCAAGTGGTGCTGACAAATTGTTGTGTGACCCTAGAAGATAGGAAAAAGAATAAGAAAGTATTTACAGACTTAAACTAAAAAGAGGGACAGAGAACATAGCCACTGGCAAACAATGCTAAGTAATGGCTAGAACATCTTTTTCCTCTTTAATTCTCAACATATAACACTTTTCATGAGAAAAGGCAACAAATCAAACTGAATATGACATAGTGATTTCATGTATTTCCATCTTTTCAGTCTATTAACTCATTAAACGATAATTGTTTGAATGCATTAAATATAGATTAAAATCAGGGCCCGGAAACATAAAGGTTTTTTTATTAATCGCTAATTTGAGGGAGTAATTCTGATTGGTTACTGGCCAGTCCATTGAGCAAAATGTACATGCAACAGATATCTTGATCGGTCATTTTCATGAGCAATTAATAGCAAATCTATTATGGGGCCCAGATTTCAACAATGAAAGGCTATTGAATAAAATTGAATTGAATAGAACATTTTCTTTTTCGGAAGACGTAATAAACATAGGAAAATACATGATAATGTCGTAAAAATTAAAGGAGGTGAAAGCCCTCAAAGCAAAGCTTGTGTTGGGGTCGCCTTAACAAAGAGCAAACAAGAGACAAAATACATCTTTTTATAAACAGCATATAAATGGTCCAATATACATAATCTATGGCATGAGAAGGTAGTTGACATTTGGAAGCTCATTCATAAGAATTGTTTTAACAGCATATGGGCAATTCAAGAAAAGTGTCATGTCCGTTGCGACAAAAAGCTGAATCTCTTGAAAATTATTCATTGAAATTCCTTGAAATTTAATGCGTATGAAACAAATGATTGTGTCTCACATAAATTTTGTAAGGAATTCTATCAAGATATACACTCGCTTTTATCGAACGTACATGACATAGCTGTGGAATTACCCATTGTAAAACAAAAGGAAGTGAATAAACATGAATTTGGTCTTACCAACATTGACACAATCCAGGTCGCCAGAGGGCCAACATCGAACCCCTTGCCGTTGCGAGCCACCTGAAGCTTCTTGGAACCGACAGGTAGACTAAGGCCTCTCAGGAAACATGTGAATATCTGTTACAGAAAAATAGGATTAAATGGCAATGGCAGCAAAAATGCTTCAATATCCAGAAAGTTTAATAATAATGATAACAATAATAATTATGATAATTTTTCTTATTTACCCCATAGTAGCTGCTTCAATTTCAAGAAACTGTTCTACCAGCGGGCCCTGCTATAACAGAGATATCATTATAACCCCAATATATTGGATTTAGACATGCAGGCATACAGAGAAAGCACATTTTCCACGCCCAGAAGAGTATTTCCTTTGAGGCGCACATTGAGCTTATTTGACCATAATACTCACTTCCAACCAGGTCCCAAATCACACCTGGGTAAAGTAAAGCACAATGTTGATGAACTTTTTGTTGAATGAAAGTAATACCATGGGTGGGATTCAAACTGACTCTCTGGTTTAAAGGCAAGAGTCAGAACCACTACACCACAACACCTCTAAGCTGCAATTTATGTTTCTTTTTTGCTGAGGTTGATTCAATTCAAGAAAAAATGTATCTATATACAATGAAAAAAGCTATGGATTGTGCATGATAGTAAATATATGGATTGAGTTCAAATGGAAAAATGATGTAACAATGAAGATTATAGAATAATAAAAAATCAACTAAATTTGTAAAAAGGAGTCACAACTCACCTTTGGTATATGCTGATCCCAGTCAATGTAACCTATATTCTCAGACGCTAATCTAGCAAACAGGTCTACTAGTGCCTGAAATCAAAGAATAAATAACATTTATATATTTAATTACACATAATACAGTATTGCAATTTGAATAAGGTTACAAAATTGATACGAGACAAAGTAGATAAAGAGTCAAACATCTTTATATCTTTAAAACAAGAATTCCCCCCAAAATTTCCACTTGATATTCTTACTGAAATATGAATATCGTGCAATAATTTCATGCCATTTGCTGCCTAATGCTACTTTAAATTATAAACAAGAAATGTATACCGAAAATAATATAATTTATTATTATCGCATTAAGAAATTCATTTGCTTAATCACGTTAAATATACATGAAAAAATGTACTCAATGAAGGAATCCTAGATCAAAATAAATGAATAGATCATCTGATCATCTGATCAAAGCATATAAAACTTTAGGATTTAAATACTTACTGATTCTATGTGCGGGGAGTTCTGTGAATTGTTCCATATACTAATCATCTCATCCAGCCATAACCTACAAAATATAAATGAGAAACATAGGACATATCTGGTGATGGTGTAAAGAAATACATTCTTCACAATGTAAACAAGGCCCCTGACCCTTCTGATTTTGGCCATTGATCAAGCGATTGCGCCAAAAATCAGCATGCACAAAGCATGTCATGTAAACTGCAAGATTGCATAACTATCTTTATGAAAAATTGCTCATTATGATAATTGTGGGCAATTGTTTTACTAATTCATGCGCAAAATCAGAAATTTACAGGAAAAATTCCATGAATCACAAAATGATGCCCAAAACATGCTTATCTTTGATCTAAGTACTCTTACTAATAATTAATCTGAACAATTCTCCATGAAAAAATTGGTATCAAACTTAGTTTCTTATGTAATTCATTGTTACTTTTTTTTATGTCTTATACATTTTTGTGTTTTTCTACCTTGTGTTTTTTCAATCAAAATTGCTGGTGACATCATAACATTGAAAAAAAATCACAGAGTTGTGCGATTTCACCCATTCAGAGCAAAAATAATAGATTTATGTAATTTGACTGAAAATACAATTTACAATGACTTTGTACATGATATCACTTTTTGAGTAATTTTTTGCTTCACAAATTTGTTTTCAATCTCGCGTAATTCGGAAATTTGTGCAAGACTTGAAAGGAACAAAGTCAAAATCATACGAAGCGTGAATAACCTTTCCAGCGATACGGCTGATATGGGACAAAATGCCCCCCCCCCCCCAGGCAAATGAGAATACAATGTGATGCAATGTGATACAATGCCTATAGGATTTTAAAATATTTATGGAACAAAGTACAAACCTAAAACCATGTTGGTGTTGCTCTGGTGGAAGTAGTGTCGGCAGGAAACATTCCATGTAATGAATACCCTTTGCCATGGTCTCGTCAAACGGACACAAGAGAGGGCGCCATTCATCCAGCATTTCTTGTGTACTTTCCACTGAAAAATACCTAGATGAGAATAATGCAATGCTATATTAACTCACACACTCACTAATTTCTTTTAAAAAAACCAAAAAGTCTTAGAATTTCTATTCTCGAGAAAAATACCATCCAAAGTGATACATATATATGAATAGAAAAATACAATTTTTGTGAGTTCAACTACAAAATTATATGGTATGTACACAAATTTAAAAAGGAAAAAAAATATTGCTGATTCCTAATGAAATGTATATAAATAGAGTACTCACAGGTACAGTAACAGATTTTCTTTAATGAGAAGGAAAATTAAATGAAGGATAGGCAAATATAGAAAGCGAAAATTAAAGACAATAAATTTAGAAACACTTGGACAAAAAAGTGAAAAGACAAACACTTACGGTCTTGACATCCGAATAAGGACCTTCAAACGACTCTCCAGGGAACTGATAAAAGGGGACAAAATAAGATTGCATCAGATTAATATACAGCATGGTTAAAAAAATTAAGTTCAGTGAAAGATTAGAGTGTGATCCCCATGACCATAGAAATAAACATGTACAGTTTTTTTTTAAGCGACAGGTACACATACACGTTGGTTGTCTAAATGATGAAGGCCTTCAAGTTTTTCAATTATATTTTACCACTGGATCTGAATAAAAAGGGAGAAGATAACCATGCAAGAAAATTGTATGTCTCTGATTTTAAACGGTACGATACAGTGAAATGAGAGAATGTGATCATTATCACCAATGGAATTACATTGCGCCAAAATAGTTGAATTTTCTATACAGAATCTTCTTTGTCATTCAGTGCTGAGGCTAGTATTGGGCGATCGATAAGGTAACCATATCACTTCTGTAAGTTTTGCTCTCTTAACACAAACACCAACACTGAACACTGTACTTGAAGTCACACAATGAGATCATTGATTCTTGATCATTATTACTGATTTATGAGAAATCAATCAAAGCAAACTTACTGGGGGTACCATTCTAAGCCCATTGGTTCATACTCTGAGTACATGATCCTCTCAACTATCTTATGGAGAGGTCGCCATGGTATCTGCAGGTCATCTCGTGACAGCAGGTTTCGCTTCCTGAAGGAAAAAAAGAATTGTGAAAGTCATTTATTACTGTATTAGAGCAAAAATGATATCATCATCCATTTAGATAATTGAATATTGATTGATTGATATTATTTTTGCATACATCAAAATATCCAAAATAATTGAGTAGATAAGGCAAGGGAGGAGTTAGTCATAAGCCATTGGCTTGAAATTATCTATTTATCTATTTATTCAAGTTTTCTTTCAGTAGTGTGGTTTCTTCAAGTAAGTACAACTAGCCTGCGTTCCAACATCACAGATTCTCTAGATGTTGATGGAAATAAATGCATATTGAAAAATGATTAGCTGTTTAAACCATGGTGAGTGACTTACAGTATGTTCAATGTTTATGTCTAATATACCTTATATAAGCTGGATATTTTAACGGAGAGTAAATGTACAATACATGTGCACAGGTGTATAAATGTATTTTGTTTAATAAACCATTCATGTGTTGGAGTTTAGGATGTAATTTGGGGCAACACAGCAACAACACATGAATGATTCTAATTATACTGTACATTTCTAACATGTGTAGTCAAACATTTTTGCAAAATATCAAGCTTTTTTTTTAAATACAAGTACTGTGTAAGGGAGAATCAGGGAGACTGTAATGAGAGAACTGTAATTTAATCTTCCATGTACCCTCTTTTGTAAAAACAACCATATGGTATGGTTAATTCAACAGACAAAGCATATGTTTTGTTGATATTTTTTTACAGTAAAGTAGCATGTGCATGTTCAAGCTCAGTACATTTTTCATGACTAGAAGAAGCAATCCAGCAAGTGATTTAAAAATTTGGTTGCCCAATAGGGCAAGCGGTGAAAACAATTCCTGTCGTATCCTTCAATTCTTAATAAAACTAGACATTTAATTCGTCATGGGGACGAATTAGGTGGTCTGTATGAATATTAGTGTTTAAAATGATAGATATGATGAAGAAAAAAAAATATAGATGAAAAAAAAATATGTCACAGCTGGGATTCGAACTCACGACCTTCACATTAAGAAAAATATGATTTTCCCCATTGATTAATACACGCAGGAATTTCTCCATAGGATATTACACGCAGATCAGNATCGTCCCAAAACAGTGAGTCAATGTTATTGACTGACTTTTACACTCACAAGGCCTGAAACATACTAAATACTGGAGGGATAAAGAATCAATTGAGGCTAGTTCATAATGCAATCAATCCAAATTGTCATGTTTCAAAACTTTCTTCAACGTGGAATAATATTGGAAATCAGTGAAATTCACAATAAATGGATAATCCACAGATCTTACAATTTCATTGTCTTTGTGCTCAAATTTATGAATTTGAACATTCATTTAATTCCTTTATTTTCAGAACATACTCAAAAAGTTGAGATATATTCAATCAAGTTAACATTCTGTTTACTGAAACTTTAATCCCCACAACATTTCTTCTAAAATTGTGGCAGATGCTGCCCTCACACAAGATAAAAAATATGTCATACTGATAATTTAAAAAAAATCCTTCTCACAAGAATAAAGCTAATCATGTTGCCTTTATTTTATCCATGATAACATTCATAACTAATTTCTCATTATACCCGAAATGAAAAGAAAAAAGCTAATAATAAAACTAAAATGGTGGCATTTGATTCAGCCATCTCACTGCAGGGTGTAGAATATTACTGAAATGCCAGCATCACCTGAGTGTACAAATGAAATCTGAGCCAATGATTTGATAGAGAACTAAAAAAGAAATATTCACATTTACCCTCTTAAACAAAAAAATGAATAAAATAAACAAATGTCAATTCTCAATTTGGATATCTCAAGAGTGTGAAGTTTAATCATTTGTATTCAAATGCAACCTTATAGGAGCATAGCAGAACAGTTACTCATATTAAAAATTGGGGCATTTGATTATGATTTTCCACTGAAATATTAGTCATGTACCCTGCTAATAAAATGTACGATTTTAAATGGAGAAACTCAATTCTGAGTTTCTGATATCTTACATCAAAACACAAAGTTCATTGACAGAATACAAAGTGGTAGAAGATTGCAATACACAATTTTGCTTTCTCAAAAAGCAAATATTGCTCAAAATTTTATAAATGGTATTTATCTTAAATTGCATCTCCATCAGAACCTGCCAGAAATGGTAATATTCAAAATGGTGGAATTCAATTTTGCTGTCTCATTTTAATATTACTTGCATGGCCTCAAAATGATGATGCAAGATCATGTGTCAATAATTCAATACAGAATTAAAATGGCGACATTCAATTCATCCCTCTCATAACAAAACCCAAAGTTCATTGATATTTACCTGGTTGTACGAGAAAAAAATGGCGATGCTCAATTTTGCCTTGTCATAAATAAACAGTAATCCAATACTGAATTAAAATGCCAACATTAAATTCTACTCTCTAATATTTAAACCCACATTCAGGGATAACTTCAAGTTGAAATGGTGATCATGCTCAATTTTTCTTTCTCAAAATAAATGAATTATAACCAATATCAGTGACTACCATTTTTATATATTGGAGCATGACTAAAAATTTTTCCAAACAACTGTAAACAATAATTTTCAATTTTGTGAATATTGACATGCTGTACTTGTAAAGAATGCCATCTTGGATTGGCATATACTGTAAAACAAGCATAGCAAATGGTTGTTGGAAGTTCAAAAGTTACAAATCCTTTTTCATGGGCAATTTCATTGAATTGAAGAATGAAAAAGGTTTATGAACACATCCAGTCGAGTCTGCTTAAGTTCAACTTTTTAAGTCAAATAAATGCCTTTGGGGGAATGATTTTTTAAAAACATATCATACTTCTGTGCTCCCATCAGATTTTGGCTCACTTTGTAAGCAGAATTACTATTATCTATAAAGCGATTCCAACAGTACACTTGCATCATAGATCATTGCTATTGTGCACAAATTATAGGGAAATTATTTTCTCCACCTTTCAAAAACATATTTTTCAACTTACTTGAGAAGAATATTGAGTATCCTTGCAAACTCTGCCATGATCTTGAATTCCAGATCTGGAATGTTGAGAAGTGTAAAATAGAGCTTGATGAAGGCCACATGTTCTTCCTTGCTGAACTTACGTCCATAGAAACGGATGTAGCTGCAAAACAAGTGTATATTTTTAGCATGATTTTCACCTGAATTCAAACACATAAAATTTCATATTCATAAAACATGATTTATTTAGCAGACTCAGAAGGCTTATCAATTTAAAATATTTTGCCAATAAAGAACGTTAACTTTAATTTTCTTTTCTTTCTAAGTACTCTGTCTCTGGGTATTAACTCCTATCTATACTTTTAAGGACAAATATGAAATAACAATTTATCATTATTCATATCAAGATAACCATTTCTGACAAAAATAGCTTCATTCATTTGTGTTCTTTTGAAGAAAAAAAGAATCCAAAGCATGAGAGGCAATTCTATCATCTGCAATGTTGTATGAAGATTCAGCAGACCAAAGAGATACAGTGACAGATCTCTTTAGGAAGACAGTAGATGATGTATTTCAACCAGCTACTTCAAACCAGCTATTACAAACCTGGGAATCTAGTTTGCATCCAGTATTTGGCGCTTTTTCAGGCAAGCCTTAGCCTTGGGCAAGTGGTCAAGAACAACCTCAGAGCGCTATAAACCCACATGCCCGAATAAGAAATAAAGAAAATAATGCCAAAATATGGCCAAATCTGCTTCCGTTTGGTAAAAAAAAATGGCACTTGCGACACTGATCTTGATGCTTGCAAATTTCAAAAATAAATTATCAGAATTGTAATTAGACAGTCAGACTATTTGATTCTTAGTATTTTGCAGTCCAATTACTGTAAATCTTGCATGTTTGATGGAAGCAAATCAATAATAAATCAAGTACAAACTGGAGTCTACAAATGAATCCGCACAGTTTGTTGACAATTCTCACCATTTTTCTGTGTTTACCAATGCGATCTTTTCATCAATCGAATTTTGAAATCGCGATATCTCTGTGATTCTTTTGTGATTTGATCGTTTCTTAAAACAATAATTGAAGCCAACAATGCAATACCTATTATTATTATTTCCTGCCAAAATCATTGAAAATAATTGTGTATTTCAAGAGATATATTTTACTAAATATTACAACCTAAAAATTATCAAGAAAAACTATACAAATTATTGTGACCAATCACCAACTGCAAGTGCAACTTGCAATCAATACATCACATGCCTTTACGGATGTTTAAATCATCAGGGAGCAAATTTAGTACAAACCGGGTGAACGCATTGTTTATACTGCACGGGACCTCTTCCGTACTAATGTTAGAAATTTACACGGATGTTCCTATTGGATATGATAATGAACAAACGTGAAGGCATAAATTACATTTACAACATTTGATCACCCCCCCCCCCCCAAAAAAAAAAAAAAATACATAAAAAAATAAAAAAATAAATAAATAACAATAACAATAAAAAAAGTGAGACATACCGTACAAGGACCGGTTTCCGGCCATCCTGGTATAATCGGCCACCAAGCCTCATGCAGTTTGTCTATGGCGCGCACATGGCGCGCACTTAGGTTAAATGCGCGCCCAAATAAGCGCACGTACGCTTCAACACAATCCCTATGGAGGCTCAAATCATCAGGCAGGCGGCCGGAAACACCCGTCCCATGTCGCTTGGCGATCGCCGATTGCTGCGCGAATATACGGGCGCCTTTCATTAAGTTATGCACATCAATTAAAAGCCCAGAATTTCGGCTAAATTATGATCTAAAAATAAACTTGAAATGCTGGATCTTGTGACTTGTGGAAGAGCAAAACTGCTTAAGCGGCCGGAAACCGGTGCTTATACGGTAACCCACATCGACAATAGCTTTCCCATGGTCTTCTCATTGACTCTTAATGGCATGCCCACATAATCATTCTCAGCTACATAAATTTGCACTTTGGCTTTCCTGCACTTTCTATAAACTAGTCTATAGTAATATTGATTCCAGCTGCTCAGTCAGAATGAGCACACGACAGCATCTACCGGGAAAGAGAGTCAACTTACGCCGAAAACTTCCCGGTCCAAAACAGCACGCCAGGGCGAAGTTCACGGAGCTGCACAGCGAGCGATAGATTGGTTTTGATCTGAGTGAGATGTCTCTTCGATTCCTCCTCGAATTCTGAAGAGTAAGGCAGAACTTTATTGTAGATCAACTCCTTTTGGTACCGGGAAACTTTCCCGTCTTGTTCGTCCATGTCGAATTGATTGAATTGATTTCCACAACTTCCAAATGTTTATCTTCAGAACAGTTTTACGATGATTTGCCCATTTTAGAGGTCGGACATCTTCTCTCACAATACACGTAATGACGAATCGAAATTTTTTGTAGGTGTAATCAAATACCTTTCGTGACTTTAGGTGTAAGTTTACAATTTTCATTGGGATGTGGCAAGATTCCTCAAATATTTCATAATTGAATTAAACATTCATATTCTGACGAGTGTTATAATCTTCATTTTAATCTATTTTTGTTCATTTCTTTTTCATAAGATATTTTGAATAATCAGATTTTGATAGTAAATTACCCCTTGTTTGAAAAAATGGAATGATCTATTACCATTAGTCTGAAATTGGTAAGCAAAATAAATATCTAATGTCATGTTTTATCTACAAATTATTGCACAAATATTCAGAAAAGTAATAACATAATTTATTAAAAATTTGAATTTTTATTTAGCTGTTCTAGCAATAGATTATTTAAAATTAAACATTTCTTTGACTGATCGAGGTCATCAAAATTGTAGAAATGTAAACATGGCGACGGCAGCGTCTGCTTCTTCTGCAAAACATATTATTTGGAGGTCAATAGATTTCGAGATATTTGGTAAAGTACAAGGTAATGTGAACACTAGAATATGGAAAAGCTCTCCTTGATTTGTAGAAGTTTAGTTATATTTGTAATGTGGTACTGTATTTCACAACGGCAACCTCGGTCCTCCTTTCCACGATCCACTTCTCCAGCCACAGGGTCTCGCACGCCCAGGGCACCGGCCAGGTATGGCGGGGTAGACCGAAGTTGGAGTCTCGTAGTCGTACATTGTGCCACCCACGAGTCACGTTCCCGTGAGCTTGCCCTCATTGCTCCAGTCTTGTTACATACTGTATCCACTCCTTTATAAGTCTACTTGTTTTTGTTTCAAACTTTCATGTCATTCTTTTTTCTTTGAAAAAAAGGAAGCCTTGTTTTTCTTACATAATATGCCAAGGCATTAATGGTCACCATAGTCCATAGTTTGTTTACTCTTTTACTGTAGAATATATCACCCAATTGATGTTTGTGATCGATGTCATATGTATTCTACAAATAATTATTTTATGGTATGTAATTGACATTTAATGAATTGCTATTTATCTATTATGAGAGAGATAAAAGAAATGCAACACATTTTCATGAGAATGTTGTTTTAAAAAAAACCCCATAGAAACAATAAATGATATTTCATACTGTACTTACTACCAAAACAAT
Organism: Temnopleurus reevesii; assembly: GCA_036244855.1. Lineage (NCBI taxonomy): Eukaryota > Metazoa > Echinodermata > Echinoidea > Temnopleuroida > Temnopleuridae > Temnopleurus > Temnopleurus reevesii. Next base: position 85,221 of record BQKZ01001483.1, read on the forward strand.
CTTACCTTTAATATAAGCCTTCCTTAGTTCCTGCTGATTTTGCAAAAAAAAGTTTCAATTTTACATTTTGATTTGTTTTGTGTGTTTTTTTTTCAGGAGTTTTCTTCAGGAGGGTAAGTGAATGTGAATTTTTTGGGTTTTTTTTTCAGGAGGGTAAGTGAATGTGAATTTTTTGGGTTTTTTTTTCCTGTGTAGGATATATTTCCAATTTAAAAATTCTGTTAATATCACTCTAAGCTGAGAACAATGGGACCATTGTGTGATCACTGAGTCATATTCAGTGTGAGCTTTTTTAGTGATTGCTGGTAACCAAATGTTCTGGCCAAGACTGTATCTGCACTAAATCTTCATTTGGATAAATTTTAGGTCTGGAGGAAACTAATACCAATTTGTAACATTTAAATTACCCATGCAAAAAGGAAAATATAGCTTTAGTTGATACAATCCATAAAATCATAATTGATATGTTTCTCCCTACAGTAGCACTTTGACAAAATACAGTGGATATTTTAATGATGAGTGCGTATGGGTAATATATAAATTCCACTCATATCTTTTAAAATATTCATTAGTGACAAGTACTGTCTTTGAAAATCTAGAAAAGTGTGGGAGGGGAACTAGATAAATAAAAAAAAATATTCAATGGGCCATAAATCTCAAGAATTAAACATCCCATTTTATATCTAGTGTATACTTGTACATGCGACCATCAAAAATACCTTGTTATTGCAGTTATCTTGTTACTTGATGGTTCAACAAATTATAAACAACTGATTAAAAAAATTATATAACCTCTTTAGGAGTGTTGCTATTTGAAATCTCTTTCATGTCAGGTTTCCAATGTACACCCTTTTTTAGATACTACCGTGGAAACTCAGTATAACTAGGTGCTTGGGAACATAAAATACTTGTTATAGCAGTAATCTCTTTATAGCAGAGTTAAAAACCAATAAATTATTAAGAGCTGGGACCAGATTATTTACCTCTTTATATCAGATATTTTTTTTATATCAGATCTCTTTATACCGAGTTTCCACTGTAGTAGTGGGTCGTGTTTTGGCAGAGCAATGTTTTCATTTTTCTTTCAAAAGGACACAAGAAGAAAAGCCAAAGAATTAGAGCTCACAGGATGGGTACAAAACACAAGCAAAGGCACAGTGATTGGACAAGCACAAGGACCTCAGCAAAAGATTAAAGTCATGTGAGTTAACTCTCAGTTTTAAGCACCTTGGGCTTTGTAGAGGAGCAATAATAGCTCTCCGAGCAGCCCTCAAAGAGAATTTCTTGGGAGCAAATACTTCAGCAGAAGTAAAATAAAATAAAATTCTAAGATTTTTTTTAAGTGCACTGAACAATAATTTCATTGCAGTCAGATGAAACTATCACAACAAATATGTAATTTTATGATGTAGTGCCATGAAAAAATGAAGTATGTTTATTTGTTATTACAGTGAAACCTCTTTATAACAAGGTCCTTGGGACCATGAAAATTACCTTGTTATATCAGGTTCCTCACTAAATCAGGGTAAAGAAAGAGGAACTGTCAAGAGCTGGGACCAATAAAATCACCTTGTTACAGATATCTCGCTATATCCGACCTCTTTATAATGAGGTTCCACTGTACTCAATAACACTAACAACAAAATTGTGGCACATGGATTTGGCTATTGATGGCTTTCAAAGTGATTATGTCACATGCATTAAATAAACACATAATTGCATCTATTACCATTGCATGTGTATATCAATTGAATGATTTTTGTGTTGGGTAGATAAATAATTGAATAATTCACTGTCAATCAGTGTTTATCCATGTTGGGATAAGGCAAGAATTATTCAAGCATGTGTATATGTTTTATGTAAAATGGCCAATTTTGTAATTTCATTACTATACAGTGGAACCTCTTTATATCAAGGTCCTTACGCCCATGAAAAAAATTACGTTTTTGTCTGGAATTTTGATAGAGAAACAAAAAGATACAAAAAAACTTGAACCATGTAAAATTGCCTATTTAGATCAGGAATCATGTTATAACTTATATCTGCCCAAGTTATAGCGAGGTTCCATTGTAGCGAGTGTGTGTTTTTATGTTATATTTTTTTTTTGTGGTGTGCAGTAGTTTCCCATCCAATGCTAACTGAAGATGTTGCACCATTTGTTTAATTTTGAAATATTTACATTTTTGTCCACATCTTCATTTGTTTCTTTATCATAGGAAACGGTGGCTGAGAACCAAGGGAAGTGCCAAGTCCAGAATTGACAAGGCGGTTTTCTCCAATGAGAAAGATGTAGATGAGCTCACCTTTAAAACATTTGATGTCATTAGGTAGCATCTAGATTATAGAAACTGTACATGCTTTTCTTTTTGTTGTTCATCAGTTTGTATTGTGGTCAGATTAAAAACGTATTCAATTGCATCAGTTTTTAAAGTACTTTGTACAGAGATTGAAAATTTGACAATTTATAAGTAACTAATTGAGTACCGTTTCCTAATATTTAACATCTACACCTACTTCAAGAAGTTGAGTAACAGATAACATTATTTTAGATGCTATGATTTTTAGGAAATTTTTTAAAATTATTATTATTATCAGTAATCGTAAGTACTTAGGATGTCCATAAATATGAAAAAAATGTTCATACTGTATGATTATTAAAGAACAATTATCTGGAGAAATGCATATGGGCATTTCTACGAAAGTATCATGTCTGTTATGCAAAAAAAAAGGTGAATGATCTCTAAAAAATGTCCATTTAAATTCCTTGGAAATTCAATGTGTATAAAATAGGTAGTACATGTGGCACACACATGCATAGCTGCCAACCAGTACGGATTCCTTTCCACATTTCAACTCTATTACACATAGCAAGGGAGTGTTGAATTGAATAGATATTCAAAATCAGTTTACAGGCGACGAAGAATATAAACCAACACACCTGTTTCTCTCATAAAAATGCTTTTTCATCCACCGAATGAATGTTTTGCTGCTATACAAAATGGCATACCTCTCGATCTTATAAATAGCTTCCAGATGCTTTCCAGCTGATGCCATTGATTCAAGGAGACAAAAAGGTGGTATTGTGGACATAACAATGTCTTACTTAATTACTGATTGCCAAATAATAATGTACTCCAAAAGCAAGTAAAATAGGAGAAAAATACGGATTTCGGTTGGCAGCTCTGCACATGATATTTCAAGGAATTAAATCAAGACATGCAAATGTTGTTAGCCTAACAGACACGACATGGATTCAATGGAATTACCCATATGTTTTAGTACACTGTATATTGATCTCGCAGATAAAAGTATGTACCAGGACACTGGGGTAAATAGGGACAAAACTGTGTAAGTCAGAATTATTCGCGACCAGTAATCATAATGAATGGTATGAACAATTGATATGGTCCACTGATTCGATTGTGACTCCATTGTCTGCAGCTTTTAAATTTGTTGTTGAATGGACAATGGACATATGTAATATATAAATTGGTTGAGTGTAGTAATGGATTGTAAATATTTTTATATAAAAAGGCAGTTGAAATAAACACCTTTTTCGTTATTTATGAATGAATGTGTTTTCTTGTGTGAATTTGTCTCGTACTCTTGTCGAACTGTTAAAATGTCAGAATTGGCATGACAGGAAAAAGAAGTACCGCCAAACCTGTCTATAGTGGCCACCAAAGGGAAACAGGAATAGTGTCCACTGTGGACAAAAGTCACTATAGACAAGTTCTATAAAACGCACCATATCTAGGGAATCAATCTAAGTAGCCGCTGTATACAGGAAGTAGGCTGTAGACAGGTAGCCACTAAACACAAGTCTGGCTGTACCTGTACAGTAAAACCTTGTTATAACGAGGCCTTTATATCAAAACCTTGTTATATCAGGGCCAAAATACAATAAAATAAAGAGAGGTGGGACCAGGAAAACTACCTTGTTATAACGAGATTTCGTTATATCAGTGCTCTTTATGACGAGGTTGGACTGTACTGTGAAAGTCTCGGTATGAGGTGCATTGAACCATAAAAATCGCTTCTTGGGGCTCAGACACGATTGTTCCCTCTTGATATCCAAACTCTTTTTACCAAGTCTCCCACTGGATTTCCAATTTTTAATGGTCAGAATTTAAAGAGAACCAGATTTAGATGGATCATTCCATAAAGTAATCTGCCATTTTGTACACCCACTCCAAAAATTCTGATTCTTCATTTTAGAATAGAATACTGTATAAGCCAATATTTTAGCGTACAGATATTTTCGCGATTTCAGACCAGTTTGACACATTGGCGTGTTGTTATTTTCACGTTTTTGACAGTGTTTGTACACATGTAAATGTGCATTATACAGAGTGGAAATTTTCGCGAGGTCAAAGCCGCGAAAACAGCGAAAAGAAAACCACCGCGAAAATTTCAGCTTATACAGTAATAAGAATAATTGAACTCCACTGTTATATGAAGTACAAAATAAAAGACATGCAGAAATCACAAAAGTAAATATTACAGACTTCTAGGTGTTGCGAAATTTGGAAAAACTAGATTTACATAATTTATAGCATGATCCATGAAATGAGGTTCCAAAGTAGTCTGCTTGTATGATGAAACAAACATAACAAAGCTACATTTACTACAATAAGAATTTTCATCACAAAATATTTTTATTGAGATCTGGAGTATTTGGAATTCTTATTTTTAAAGGGAATTCCAGCAGAAGTATAGTAGACTACATACATATGAATCCAAGGAGGTGTTGTTCGAAAGTTGCAATCCATTGCAAGTCACAGTTGATTGATATGCACATATCAAAACCATTGTTTCATACAAGTCTTGTCAAAAGCACATAAATTTGCAACTCATTTGCAGCTGATATGCAATCAATAGCAACTTTCTAACAACACCCCCTTAGTCAAGTTTGCAGAGCATGGACCAAATAAATAGAATCACAACAATAATACATTGCCGACAGGAGAAGCGGAATACAATTAAACCATGTAATTAGCAAAGTCTTGCCCATCAGACAAATTGCCCCTTGATGTTGAAACTTTCATATCAGGGCAAAATATGTGATAAGTTCAAACAGATGGCATAGAGCTCTTTACAACAAGATCAGACGGTATAACGGATATTTTTAAAGTAACTCCCAAACATACAAAATACCCGTTACTATGGATATTTCATTGCGAATCTGTCACATCTTTACTCTTTCATTTGCAAAATATGTTAACTAAAAAGAGAGAATTTGATGACATCACTCTTATATCACATAAGTTTCTGAAGTGTTTACAAAAAATGTACCTATGGACACACAGAAATGCAGAAGTGGTAATTTCAGTTTGTGAAGAGCTTTTCCAATAAATGCACAAAAATCAGTTTGTTTGCTCCTTCTAAGCTATTTTAGCACCTACTAAGAATTGATTCTTGTCTGGGTCAACACACACATAGAAAGAAAATGGTTCCTGGTAGGTGCCAATGGCTTGATAAGAGTGTCCAAATAACATTTCACTTTGCAGTACCTGTCATTAAAAGACAATAAAGATGTCGCTGGGTAGAAAATTACGATCAAATGCAAGTTGCAGTTGATCAGTATGTGCCAATCAAAATTATTGTTTCATATAATGTGCACATAATGTGCACAAAATGAATGCACATTTAAAGTGGTATCTAATTTGAAGTTGATTTGCAATTGATCACAACTTTCTAGCAACACTACCTTAGGTTTGGACAGTGTAATAAAGCATTCAATAGAGTTTGAAGTATCATGAAAAATCTTTCTTGAGAGTCGTTCTAATTTCAGATTCATACTAAAAAGGACTAAGCAAATGGCTTGAATGATAGCACATTTGGTCAGTAACGTTTAGGACTAATCTCAAGAAAGATTCTTTATGGTGATAATGCAAACTCTCTTAAATTATAAACTTACAAACCTATCAACCGATTTCTTTCCTCAATATGATCCTACTACACTTGATACAAGGGTAAATATGCAAATTCATTTGTCTATTCATCTCAGCAAAAAATTCTTTGTTAAAAAATAAACCTGATTATGTTACCCACTTATCATGCATAGAAAGGACTATAAGGAGGGGAATGGTTTGTTAAATCAACAGGTCTGAATGGATTACAAAAGCACTTATTTGTACATTGCAATACAAGTTTACATACTTCATCAGGACATGATCTTACAAAAGCTGATTACCAACATTGTGGTAAAATACTTCTGGTTGTTGATGTGCAGAAGAATCTACTCAAGAGGTAAGAGAAAAACATTGGCTGGAACACGCAACCCTCCAAACATGGTCACACACATCAGATCACTGTTGGGAACATCCTTTGCATATGTGTGTGAATTATTATGAAAGCAGAATTTGTGAATTGCAGTATGAATTTGCAATTTGAATTTGTAAACTTCATCAAAACATGATTTTCTTTTCCACAGAAGTAGTAAAATATCCTAATTGCCGGATGCTGAAGATAACTAATAGGTTCAGAGGTCAGAAAAAATATCAAGGTTGGAACAAGTCATCCCTCCAAAAATGTCACATACAGGATGCTATCCATGGAATGGGGCTGCCTCCTTTGAGAATGTGTGACACTTTATCTTTCCTCTACTTTTGACAGTCTTTGAGATAGTGATTGTTCATATTGCTCTCACGTCTAAATCATTGAGATATCTTGATAACTGTAGCCACATCTGTAAATAAATGGACAAAGAAAATAAAGGTAAACAGAATATTTGCATACAATCAAAGCTTAATTAACATAGATGTATCATATTTCTCAATTATATGCATTCAAAACATACGCCTCCACCAACAAAAAATGGTGCCAGAGGCATTATGTTTTCAAGTAGTCCATCCATCCAAACCTCAATCTATTCCATTTTCGTTTGCTATGGCTCTGGAATTGCTAGAAATATAAACTTCATGCTTGTATCATGTATGGGGGACAAATTGTCTGATATCACAAATATAATCTAGTAAATATATTTTTTTGCCAATTGCTGCTATTCTTATTAAAGGTAGACTACTTCTTTTGCAGCCTAAAATTTGACTTTCCAAGATTGTTGTGTTATGTTGAAGAGTACTAAATGTTAGAACTTATCACCTAAAATTTGACTTTCCAAGATTGTTGTGTTATGTTGAAGAGTACTAAATGTTAGAACTTATCACCAATCAATTAAGCACAAAGAATGGTCATGATAGGCGCATTTATAGTTATTCCAATAATAATTCTTCTATTCGGGCACCGAACTAATTCACCGTACGTTCGTTCAAAACAGCAGTTAACCCCACGTTGACCAATAGCGCAAAAGTCTCTCTCTGTGCGTATTCCGCACGGTGTGGCAGGGTGTGGCAGTGTATTGAAGTGCGCACTGTATGTGCTCTTATGTGTTGTTTGTGTGTGTAGTACCGGAATACACTAGGGAGTATCGCCATACCGTTGGTGTCAAGATGAAGTATGATAGAATAGATTTTTATTTGAATTAAATTTTCTGGACTACAGTCGACCTAAATACTTCATAGAGGTTATTATTTTGGCATATCTGAGGTACACAACAAGTTCTAAGCATAACCATAATGTGTGCAAATGTAGTTTTCTACCTTTAAAGAAGTATGTTGATAATTATAATTTCATATTTAAAGAGGATCATTTTCACCAAGCCTCCTGACTTCTGATGATACCGCATGTTTTTTGTAATTTATTTGAATGAATATCTTTGTGTATTTTACCCTGTACTTGTTCAGGCAAAAGTTTGGGCTATCTAAAGCGACATGGTGTCATATTTTCAAGCATTCTTTAATGAGTGTACTAAAGAGCAAAGAAAGAGGGTGTATGTGAAACTTTAAAACTGCATGGCACCTATTTGGCTCTATTTTACTGAAATTAGTGCCAGTTTTTTGTTTTACTGGTACGAACTATGTCCTTATTGCTAGTATGGTTGTGTTATCTTTTTGTCTCTCCCTGAACACAAGAAAACAAAATGTCAATACTTTTATGATCAAAAAGAGAGTCATGAGAAGTGAAAATGTCTTGGCAGGAGCTAAATTCCTTCCTTGATATTGGGCCAACAGTACAAAATCCTACTTACTATCAAATCCTATCTTTTCTGTGATGTTCTTGGTCTTGACACTCTCCTCCTGGTTCAAGATAAAGACCTTTCCGCCATCAAGCTCCTTCCAGTCATAGTTGGCCATCCATCTCTTGAGTTCTGTATCGTCAGTTACGCCAAGGAGCTCTCCGAGAAGCGTCTTCTCGATCGTCTGGTATGTGCTGTTGATCACGTGACAGATGACTGCCAACAGGAAAGATATAAGGAACCAAATGTGAAATATATTACAAGTTTTGTTTCTCCACTAATAGCAATTGGAGTTCTATGTACAAAAGTCTCATTACTCCTTGAAGGATGTATTATAGCTGTCTTTTTTCATATTTTATTGACAATATACAATAATTCTGAACATGTTTATATTTTTCTTTGTAGAATTGTGTTCCTAAGAACTACAAACTTACCATTATATCCCAATGAAAATAGATATAATAGCGCATTGAAATGACACACAGGTTTGGGCAGTTCAGTGGGCAATTTCAGGTGGTTTAGTTGCTAAAGGGTCTAATCCTGGAAAACCAAAAATTCTGAATTCATATCAACAGCATATCTCTTAGTAGCACCGACTTAATTGTTTGGTATGTGTTGTTGATAAAGTGGCAGATGATTGCAAATGGAATTGTGTCAAAGCAAACATCACATATTAAGAACGATACATACTGTAGATATCTACGTCAAGTCAAGCTTGACTTGGGGTTCATCATATAGATAGCAACCTTCCTGAATATGCATGAGGATTTCAGCTTAACAAAATACTTCATCATGCATGAGGGAAAGTGTATAGTAGTCATCATGCTTTCTCTCATGAAAATAATTTGGTTCAGCTGTTTAGTGATTCACATTAGAATATTTTTTTTATTTCTATGCACATCCCAGAAATTTGGCATCCACAATGCAAATATCAATAGGCCAGTTTACTAAACAGATGGCAATTTTATGCACACTGTAACATAAAGGTGTTCTTGACAGCCTGAAAGCTTTCCCCTAACCTTTGCCCAATATAGCAATAAAGAATGTATGTAAACCCGATTCCAAGTACTGTATTGCACTTGTTAAAAACAGGTTGAAGGAATGGCCGGTAACTATGCTCATTGTCAAGAAACATGCGTAAATTTGAGTCACCAAATAAGCCACCCTATTCAATTTTAATTCTTATCAATTTCTAGACTACTTACATTTACGGATTGCATTGTGGAAACCAGCGATGCTCTGTAATGCTGTCGGCCTGGACTCGTATTCCTTCTGTCAAAGCAATAAATGGAAACACAAAGAAATGTCATGTAGAACTTATCATAGATTCCTTCTGTTAGACAAATAAATGGAAGCACAAACTAAATGTCACCTGTACTAATCACATATTTCAAAAACTCCTGGGAAGGAATGAAAAAGTAGATAAAAAATTTCAATCTTTAGCTTAATACTTCTGAGGTTAGTTTATATTACAGTGTATTCGATACATCAACCTAAACAAATATTACATATCTCTTGCAAGGTAAATTTTTCTTGATAAAATTTTCGTAGTCCAAAGAGATTTAATTTCAATTGGGCATCATTCCCTGTTTGCAGAAAATATAGTCTACAGGTTTTGCTCTTGTTTTGAGCAAGTACAAATCAGTTTATGGAGATAACACCAAATTCAAACAAATAAATCTGTGTTAAATGTGTCCAATTCTTCATATTTATCATCCTGAAATTATCTTATGTCATATCCACAGGTAAAAAGGCATCTTGATAGTTTGCAGGAAAAGAGACTTTATTGTCATTGGCTGGTCTAAATTCTAAAAAAAGTGGAGTAATCCAAACTTCAAGAGCATCCATTTCTTCACTCTAACAAACTTTTATTTCAGCTGGCAATGCTATCATCATAGGGTGCTCATCAAGCTGATAATCCAAAAGATTCATCTTGGCGGCTTGGCAGGAAGATGAGAGCAGTTTTTATAGAAAAACTTTTGTCGGACTAGAAAACATGAAGGAGGGTGCGTCATTGACACAACAACTTGTACTTACCCAGAATTCTTTGAAATGACAGGTTTCTAAAAGTCCGGCAAAATAGCAAATGGATGCCAGAGGCTCTTCTTGTTGCTAGAGAAGGACATTCAGGAAAATATAATCACATCTGAAAACAGCTACAAAATTAGTAATACAATCATACAGTGGGATTACAGCCATACATTGGTCTTTGAGAGTACAAAAATAATATCATTAGGACTTTCTAAAAAATGTGCAGATTTATCACATTTCTTTTTCTACAATCCAGGATAATAAAGTGCAATTTCTACATCTTTACAGAGGCAAATATTTACATTAACATAACATCATTAAAAGCTAATATCTTTCAAACAACATAACAGCATTAAAGGTCTTCTTGAAATGTCCAACCCTCTACATTTGATATTTCTTAATATCAATTTTCATCAGGGGCTGGACAATTCAGTAACACAACATTACAGTATCTGTATGAGATCACGCGGCTATAAAAAATGCACATTATTAGATATCCCGTTTCACCTTCATTTTCATCATTCATTGAATGCCCTATGACCCAAGTAGCTCATAAATGAAGTTGAAAGTGAAATGAAAAATGTGTTCTGATGTATGCAAAGGTTGACAGATTTTGGGAATTGCCCTCCTTGTTTCAATATTTTCAAATTCCATTTTTCATTTATCTAATACCAATAGAATGACATAATAGGAATTTAAAGCAAAGCATGCTTAATCCTGTTAACAATAAACTGCCTGGTAAATACATGGTGAGCAAAGTGTTTAAAAAAGGATACCACATCATTGTCCAAAAGACATTTGCAGAGGATGATGTCAGTGTGCGGAAGATTCATCAAGGCTTTGAGGAAGATGAGGGATGCTATCGGCATTTTGAAGTGTACTGGATTCAATTGGTACCTGGTAAGAGAAACAGTATGATAAGGATGATGAAAATAACAATTTGAGGTTTTCTTTTTTTAATCACAATATCTGTGTGAGGAAGATTCATCAAAGCTTTGAGGAAGAAGAGGGATGCAATCAGAATTGTGAAGTGTACTGGATTCAACTGACCGAGAGACAGGACGATGCAATAGCAAACATTTAATTAAATCACAGATGTATTCCAGGGGATTTGTAAAAGCCAATTTAATAAGACGCTTGATATTTTCATTTTATGCAAGTAAATGTACCTAAATGATCAAAACACAAGTAGTATCACAATCAATAGAACTTGAACAGTATAAATACACAGGTATTTACTTTATATATTAAATAATGTTGGGAAAGGACACCAAAGCTTTGTTGTCCCATCAGGAAATTTCAACAAATTGCGTGGAATGAGGAGAATGTGCAAACGCTAATACATTTCTTTTTAAATAATTAAAGTTTCATCAGAAACAAAAAATTTTGGACACACAAGTCAAATTTTCAAGAAAAATATCTCATACCATGAAGCTGTCTACTCATTAAATATTAGATCTAAACATACCATTGACCATGCTCTTTTAACATCTTTCATTTAAAAAATAAGAGAGTAGCCCTATAAAAAAAAAACGAAATGATTTAATCAATATGTACACCATTGCCCAAAATATACTTACAATTTGAGGATGGCAAGGTTTGCTTCAAGATCATACTGGTTTTCCCTCACTTGAATCTCCACATATTTCTCCAAAAGGGCTAGGTTCTCTGGATTGTACCTAGGGAAATAAAAGAATAGTTTTACACAGTATGAATATTTGAAAGAAGTTATTGCTTTCTTGGCCACATCCTGACTTATAATCCTTTTCCAATAAATATAGCATTGAATCTCATAACAAGATCTTTGGGATCAGCAAAATTTTCTCTTTATATTGCAACCTTGCTATATAAATGGCTAAAATACAATAGATGAAGTATACACTGAAAAATCACTTTGTTATATCATTGCTCTTTATTTGGAGGTTGTACTTAGCACTCAAAAGATATGTGATCGCACGCTGCCTAAAATTTCTTTGCTATGTCTGGCCTAAAGTTAATGAATGATTTAACAGAAATTTTATACTTTCTCACACCTCTAAAATTCTAAATATTTTAGCATTTGAATATCAAACAGCAAATGTATGAGCAATGATGGTTGGAGTTGAATACATGGCAGATGTGGTACAGTACATGATTTCTGTTGCAATATTTATGGCTGCATTTTATATGTTTGCAATACCTGACTCATCTTTGCAATGCTTGACTCAATTCTATTGGTTAGTACCTCACTGTATTAACATAAATTTAACATTTCATTCATACAGCTCCAAATGTTTGAATGTTATATGGCAATTCTGTGAAACATTACAGTCAACCTCGCATAAGTCGAATCTATCGGGACCGAAGAAAAAACTTCGACTTACATAAAATTTGACATTCGCGGAAGTCGATTTTTTTCGACTTATAGTTGATATTGATAATACATTATTATAAATGTACATGTATGTCTTTTTATGTCTGCATTTGCGATTGTAAATACATTTGCCAAGAGTGATACAATCAATTTATTTGTGCTCCAATTTGTAAATTTTAATTTGTCTTCTTCCTGGATCGTGAAGTCAACGATTGGGGAAGAGTGTGTCGATGAATTACACATTGATGATTGATTATCTCATTTACGTAAAATCCAAACTACATTATTCTTTGATCAGTTGATATTGCCAGGAGCAAACTATATGATATGGATTTGTCCCATTTATCATAATCACCACCACCACCATCACCACCATCATCATGTTCATCATCATGTGTGTGTGCAGTTATTTCGAGAAACTGTAAGAAAGATCTGAGCAGAAACATTGGGAACTGATTTTGATTTGCTTTTGTACCAAAAGAATACAGAAAAAATAAGAATTATATTTGAAACTCAAATGACAGAAAATAATGCGTGTAACAATTTCCATCATATTATATTATGGGCGACTTCTTGATCTTGTTCTTCATTGCGTTGGTCTTGGTGGGAGCTGTAAATGAGGATGGCCGCAACATGCACTGCATTTATCTGTACATGTATGCACTGCACACGGCATGCTAAATTTGATTGATGACAAAAAGTGGGCGCGGCTCACATATTTTCGCACAAGTGCAAAGAAGGGGTGTGATTAGGGCCGGGGGAAAAGGAAAAATTCTTATCTCGTGGAAAGCGCGGTGATGGCCTATTAACACACGCCCACCCTGCCAATCATATTCTAGAACCCAACCAACTACAGTAACTCGAGGGCCCCGCGCAGCATGTTGATGATGTGGGCGTGTTTGATGTGAACCAAATTCACTTCACTGTGTGTATTGATTTGCCACCCTTCTCTACATTACCACGTGTCAAGAGCGCATGTACGTGTCTCACTCATTGCGAATACACTCGCACTACACACACACATTCAACCATGTCTTTTCCCCTTGCTTCATGCATCTGGGATATGCTCATGTCACAGACAAGGCTAGGTCGCGTGACAAGCACTCGCATGCGATATTTTTTTATAGAGGGGGAAAAATAATTCGACTTATGTGACGAATATAACATGTATTCAGGCCAATGCGGACTGAAAATTAGAATCGACATGTGCAAAATTCGACTTGTAAAATTCGACTTAATTGAAGATTATTTTAAAGAGATAAGTAAAGAGAAAATCTGGACTTTTTCCTTGCTTCGACTTGGGCGAGTTTTCAACTTGTGCAAAGTCGAGTTATGCGAGGTTGACTGTAGTTAATATGAAAATTCCTAGAAAAGAGGTTTTTATTGAGAGTTAGGTAAAAAATGGGGAAAATGTTGACCATTTCTGACACTTAACGATATAACCAGGCAATAAATCACACCTGAGAAATGGTCACTACCAGTCGTTTGTAAAGTCGAGTGTAGATCTACACACAGCTTTATTAAACACAAATGCAAACCTGGTTTGCCCAAGAAAAGTTAATTTTTACAAATCAGACCCTACACAATTAACATTACAACTTACAAATTTGAAGCTTTTCCACTCATAATGGAAGTTTTGCCTGTTTTCAATCAAAAGACGGCCTACACCCTGTAATCGTAGTTTAGAATTTAGGTCCCCTCATGCCTCATTCACTTTGCACAGTATCGCTTTTTATATTCAGTGCAAACAGCGGGAACCTTATCATAATTATGCTGCGGACCTTAATAACGTCATGTAAAAATTGCAAACATCGGCGGCAGAAGTCCAAAATACACACAGGTAACCATCTACATTTTATAAACAGAATAATGGTTTTAACGTTATTTTCTTTCCCCTCCTTCAATATTTCAAGAAATCTTTGGAAAATTTAATCGATTTTGGTGTTAAAAAGTGTAAACTTGAGCCAACTTTACCAAATGTTTGTTGGTCAAATCTGGTGCAAAAATCATCGCCGACGCACTACCGCACGCTTCCATAGGATTGTACACAAATTGAATTCATCGCGTGCATCTGGTCAATATTCTCCGGGTTTGCCTGAGATGGCCTAAACATTATTGCACTCATTATCATGGGAATACTAAATACAACTAGATAAACCTACATGTATAACTGTGTGACACTCACAACACTCAAACTCAAGTCAAAGCACAACTGGTGTAAAATCATGTGTAGGCCTACCACCAGACAAGTGCAGAAGGGGAAACGGTCCGAAAAAATGAGATACAGATGGGTGTGAATTTTTCGTCAACCTGTGATCCCAGTAAAACTAAAAANAGTAGGAGTTACTCAATTGCAAAATGCAAATGAAAATCATTTGCAGCCAATTTTAAATTTTAAGCATGATGGTTACCAATTTTGAAACAGGCCCAAATTTCACTCTGAAGGCCCTATTTGAGTAGGCAGACCTCACACAATGCTGACGGATGTCTCCCGAAAGGGTCACCACCAGTCGTTTGTAAAGTCGAGTGTAGATCTACACACAGCTTTATGAAACAAATGCAAACCTGCTTTGCCCAATAAAAGTTAATATTTAAAAATCAGACCCCACACAATTAACAAGTTAGTTTGAAGCTTTTTCACTCATAATGGAAGTTTTGCCCGTTTTAAAAATTTCAATCAAAAGACGGCCTACACCCTGTAATCGTAGTTTAGAATTTAGGTCCCCCTCATGCCTCATTCACTTTGCACAGTATCGCTTTTATTCAGTGCACGCAGCGAGGACCTTATTATGCTGCGGACCTAAACTAACTACGATAAAGCCACTTACTTTATAGTCTACTGTCTTAGCTTAGGTCTTTGTACACAAAGAGGCAAACCCGGAGAATAGCGACCAGACAGATGCGGGCGATGTATTCAATTTGTGTGCAATCCTATGGAAGCGTGCGGTAGTGCGTCGGCGATGATTTTTGCACCAGATTCGACTAACAAACATTTGGTAAAGTTGGCTCAAATTTACACTTTTAACATCAAAATCGATTAAATTTTCGAAAGATTTCTTGAAATATTGAAGGAGGGGAAAGAAAATAACATTTAAAACCATTATTCTGTTTATAAAATGTTATAAAAGTCGCTTTTGGACTTGTTTTGTGGATGGTTACCTGTGTGTATTTTGGACTTCTGCCGCCGATGTTTGCAATTTTTACATGTCGTGCGCACGCAATCTGGTCGCTATTCTCCGGGTCTGCCCACAAAGAGACGCGCATGGGACTAAAAGAGGTGGCTTATTTTATGAGATGGCCTAAACATTAATGCAATCATTATCATGGGAATACTAAATCCACTAGATAAACCTATAAGTTATGTAAACACTCACAACACTCAAACTCAAAGCACAACTGGTGTAAATTCATGTGTACAACTACAACTTACAAGACAAGTGCAGGCGGGGAAACGGTCCGAAAAAAATGAGATACAGATGGGTGTGAATTTTTAGTCAACCTGTGATCCCAGTAAAACTAAAATAAATTAAGAAGAATGACTGACGTTACCCTTACCTATTTATACCATGTAACATCGAAGAAACTGTAGCTTGTGCCTGTTCAAAAGCCATTTTTCAGTCAACTTTTCTCCTGTCGTTGGAAGATTCACGTGCGGGAAAAGAAACTGTTCTAGTGTAATTGAACAGGAGTTTATCTTGTATATTTTGACAAAACATCAATTTTCCCCATTTTTTCGAAATTAGAATAATTTAGAATACAGAAAATATGTAATAAAATTAATTTGATTATTTCAACACTATTTCGATATTTATAATTTATTTTTATTTATATATATATTTGTACAAAGAGCCTGGTTTGTAAGTCTAAATCCCAATTGTATAATCTATGTTAATTTTTGCCAGTCCCATGTGTTCAAATTGGTGTAGCATACTAGAAGTCAGAGATTCCCTGTTCGTTGAAGTCGTCCCAATTTATTTCTTCCTTTTTTGATGTGTATTGTTTCATTTCGAGAAAGTCACAGGAACATTTAAAATGCATCCAGACCTTTCACCACATCTACATACTGAGGAGTGCAACGTAATCATTAGACAGCTGCTCAGTTGCCACAAAGAGGTGAGTTTGTGAAAACAAGTCAACGACAGCAAAGTTTTGAAACAGATTCTGACATACAACAATGATACAGTTCATTCAAATGTCAGATACTGTTTGAAAGCAAGGTCAAAATGCATTGATTCTCAGGGCCCAGATCCGGACAATTTGGCCTAGCCCCTTGGCCTACCGTACTGACATAAAATCATACAACATTTTGCTTTTACACAGAGCTCAAGCTAAATTTCATTGATATCGTTTGTGTTTATTTTACAGGTTTTGGAATTGGGATTAAACTGGCTGTTGAACCCTGACTCATGAGAATGTTAGGACAGATGGAAAACATATGAAATCAAATAAATGTTCAAATGGCCAGAACTGTTATTAGCCAAGCATGCTTATATAAATTTTATTGACAGGGTCACGATAATGTTACTCTACAACTTTATATATTCTAGTCACAGAATTAATTTTCTAATTCTAGTTGTTTGTGTTTATTTTCTTCTTTTTTTTTTAGTATCCTGTGAGAAAATTTGTTGGGGCTTGTGATGAATATAATACAGCTATGAACAAATGCTTCAAGAAAGAGGTAGGTCGACTGCCAACTTGACCAATCAATTTTTCTCAATGATAGAAATGAGACAGCTAGGACAAGGCTAAAGTCATTTTGAAAATCTGACTTTTCAGTTTTATTGCAAAACTACATGTTACGGTGGTAAATCAAATCATTATCATAATATCAATGTAGACATTTTTACCCCTACTCATTTAGGAAATATTCCACAGAGGTAAATAGCGTACTTAATTTGCATAATTAGGTTTAATACTCCCTCAAACTTTGTTAATTATTTTAACTATTGGCCAGTATTTGCCATTTCATTCCACAAAAAATGATATATCGCACATATTGTAATTTTGTTTTATTTTGATTTTCTTATTTTTGTTTTGTTTGTTTGCCTGTTGCTGGTAAACATTTCTGTTTTTTTCGCTCTTTTTCACAACAGTACCACCTACGTCTACAAGCCAACAAGGAAAAGTCGGATGCTCGGAAGAAACGAATGGGTTTATTAAAGGACTGATGCACTGACCGTTGTCTACCCACCTGCATGGGAAGAAGCCGTTCAATCTCCTCAGCAGTGTAGGATGCGGAACGTTCTTTTGTCTTGAGATGAAGTGCAATGGAAGAACGAAGCTCTTGGAGGAATCAAAGCTGCGAACTTTGACCTATTTAAATATCTGACTGAAGGGCTTCCATTTAAGTATAGAATAAAATGAAGTATAGTCAATCTTGCCTAGGTGAACCTGATGGGAATGCAGATATAGATTCAACTTTGAGTAATTTTTATTTGTCTGCAGTTAAAACAATATAATGTTTAGAAAAGAGGGCTCGAAAACGTCTTTGACTTAGGCGATATTTCAACTTAATGCAAGGTCAACCTAGGCAAGGTTGCCTTTATACTGTCTAGAGACATGATTTCATCACTCAGGGAGTTTAGCAGGCAAAAAGTGTTTGAAATTGAATTTAAGGGTATTTTAAGATTACAGTCAAACGTGTCTGTTCTGACTATCCAGGGAAAAAAGGAAAAGGTGACCACTCTAAACAGGTGTCTCCTCGAGACAACTTCCTTGATACTGTGTTGATCATGGCTACTTAATCTTGGATATATAAAGAAAAAGTGACCACAAAAAAGCTTACTGAAGTGTCAACAGGCACTTAATGTGTGAAGACTTTATATTTGAAACTCAGTGCGTCAAGGTGCTTGGGACTATAAAAACACCAAGGTGTGTTTCATAAAGCTGTTTGTAGATCTACACACTACCATACGAATGTCTGGTGACCCTTTCTTGCATACAATGTTAACTCCTGTCACTGGATCGCACTGTACAAAGGGTTACCAGTCATTCATAGAGACGTTCGTAGATCCACTAACAGCTTTTTGAAACACAAACCTGATTATAGCAGGGTTAAAACAAAAAGTAATGAAGAGCTCAGACCAGATTATTCCCTCTCTATATCAAGAATATTGTCTTATCAGACCTCTTTATACCGAATTTCCACTGTACAGAGATGATCATGCAATGTTAATTTGTGCCTTATTCTACTGACTCTCATTGATTCATTGATTAAAAATGCATGTGTAACATTTTGATAGATAGTGAAGAGCACATAGGATTAGGTCTATTTTGAGAATACATGTATTATTGAAAAATGTACATTGCCTTTGATAGATTGCATGTTTCCTGAGAAGACTATAGATATATAGAAATTGATGTACAGTGGAAACATAGTCTGAAGAGGTCTTATATAATATTTCTGATATTAAAAAGGAAATAATCTGGTTCCAGCTATTCATAATTCACTGTCTTTTTTAAATTACAAGATTCCAACTCCAGCAAAATTCAGTTGAACCACATAATAATGAGACACTGTGTACAATCCCACAGCCTCTTTATATTGAAACATTGTTACAACAGTGATAAATTATGATAGAATGCAAACAGTCGGGGTCTAAATACAGTCTAACCTCGTTATAACGAGATCGTTGGGACCAGAGGAATTACCTCTTTATATTGAAACCTTGTTATATCAGGGTCAAAATACAATAAAATACAAAGAGTTGGGACCAGAAAAAAGACCTTGTTATAATGAGAACTCGTTATATCAGTGCTCTTTATAACGAGGTTTGACTGTATTGCCTTGTTTTGACAAGAATTTGTTGTATCAGTGATCTTTGTAATGAGGTTGGAGTGTACATGTATTTTGGATGGTCACAAACTCTGAATAATACCGAGTTTCCACAGTATCAAGCCAGAGTATTGTCATCATGATTGGGCCAGACCACTGAACAACATTTCACCAATTTAGCAACACAGCAAATTGATTATATGTGTGAAAAGTATATCTGGAGAGCATGAAGCTTGTCGCCAGCAACAAGAAGTCATTTTCTAATAGTTCCTATAGTATAGTAACATTCAGAGATGGTGCTTCATATCCAATAAAAATCAAGGATTTCATTGCTTCAGTCAGTGCTGACCAATTTCCGCTTGCGACAAGCTTCATTAAATGCCCTCCTGAACTGTGTCTTTATCTTGCTTTACCATGATGTATTATTTGTTCTCTGATTAATCAATCATTCAATCCTTATTCATGTAAATATTGTTTATTGAAATGTTCTAATTTCTAATGAAATAAATTTTGAAAAATAAAATAAAATAAATGTCTCCATATCATTTATATTGTCTACTGTCCANTACTGTCTAGAGACATGATTTCATCACTCAGGGAGTTTAGCAGGCAAAAAGTGTTTGAAATTGAATTTAAGGGTATTTTAAGATTACAGTCAAACTTGTCGACAGTGACCAAGCAGGGGAAAAAAGAAAAGATGACCCTAAACAGGTAACTTCTACAGACAACTTTTTTTTTATAGTAGCTGTTTAATCTTGGCGACACAAAGAAAAAGTGACCACAGAAATGTTCATTGAAGACAGTGTCAACAGGCAGTTATTTTGCAAAGACTTTACTTTCATAACTCAGTGTAACAAGCTGCTTGGGACCATAAAAATCACCAGGTTTTTGTTTCATAAAGCTATTTATAGATCTACACACGACTGTAGGAACTACTGGTGACCCTTTCTTGCATACCATGTTAACTCCCGTCACTGATTCGCACCGTAGATCCACTAACAGCATTATGAAACACAAACCTGATTATAGCAGGGTTAAAAAGAAAAGTAATGAAGGGTTCGACCAGATTATTCCCTCTCTATATCAAGAATGTTGTCTTATCAGACCTCTTCATACCAAGTCTCCACTGTACAGGGATGATCATGCAATGCTAATTTGTGCCTTATTCTACTGACTCTCATTGATTCATTGATTAAAAATGCATGTGTAACATTTGATAGATAGTGAAAGGCACAAAGGATTAGGTCAATTTTGAGAATATTATTGAAAAATAATATTTGCCTTTGATAGATTGTATGTTTCATAAGAAGTATAAAAAGTTTGATGTAGAGTGAAAACGTATAGAGAGATCTGATAAAATTCTTCTGATATAAAAAAAGGTAATAGTCTGGTTTCAGTTCTCTATACATGTAATTCATTCTCTTTTTGCTTAACTGTAAAATAGCACGTTTCCTGCTATGACAGAGTACAATGGAACCCCATTATAAGGAAACACTTTGAACCATACCATAGCAATAACTTCTTTATATTTAAATCTTGTCATATCAGTGATATGATACACTATGATACAAACAGTTGGGGCCTAAAATTGCTTGTTTTGATGAGAGTTTGTTATACAGTGGACACTTGGTATAATGAGAACGGAAATAACAAGTGTACATGTGGTTTGGATGGTCACAAACTCCTATTTATGCTAATTTTCCACTGTATCAAGCCTTAGTTTTGTCATCATGATTGGGCCAGACCACTGAACAACATTTCACCAATTTAGAAACACAGCAAATTGATTATGTGTGTGAAAAGTATATCTGGAGGGCATTTCATGAAGCTTGTCGCCAGCAACAAGACGTCATTTTCAGATAGTTCCTATAGTATAGTAACATTCAGAGATGAAGCTTTATATCCGATCAAAATCAAGGCTTTCATTGCTTCAGTCAGTGCTGACCAATTGCCGCTTGCGACAAGCTTCATTTAATGCCCTCCTGAAATGTGTCTTTATCTTGCTTTACCATGATGTATTATTTGTTCTCTGATCATTCAATCATGCAATCCTTATTCATGTAAATAGTGTTTATTAAAATGTTATAATTGCTGATGAAATAAATTTTAACAAATAAAATAAAATAAATGTCTCCATATCATTTATATTGTCTACTGTCCGACTCTTAGATAAGCACACTTTGGTCTATCCTTCTTGCATCCTATTTAATATGTACATGGCGTTTCTATAAATGAGTAGGCCATTTTGACATTTTGGTGTCCCTGTTACATCGTGAAACGGGCATATCAGACCATTTTCATGGCCATATGGATTTGGTGAAGTTAAGAATAATATAATGTACATGTATTAATAAATTAAGAATCTATTCTCTTATTCCACTTTTTATTTCGTAATGTCACACACTGGCCCTCTCATTTATAGAATGATAATCGGTATAATTTCTCTCTCTTGCTCCACGATATCCTTTTATGATCGAAGTATTAATTGATTGGAAAATAAGTGAAGAAAACTTTTTGAAAAGTAAATCTGAATACATATATTTGTGCATACATTTATAGTTGAAGTAGAGTTTCCTTTGTTTCTTAATAAGAAGTGTATCATTTTAGCTTTTCTTAGTGGTACTATGTTTGATGAATCTGTGGGAAGTTGGCATATTCAGTGTCTACTTACAGTTGGCTCCAACACTTTATATAAATATGAAAAGTTTACTCACATTTTTTCCCTCAAACGTTTTTCAACCTGTTGAAAATTCATGCTTTGTCCACTTTGCATAAGAAATACTGGCTTGTATTGGTGAAACACCGCCCTAGTCCAAAAAACTGAACATTGATACGTCATAATTTTGTTACATCAAATCATACGCCATTGAAAAGAGCGAAAGTTTTGCTACAATGGCCATCTGTATATTCTCAATATATGTTTTTAAAAAGACAATGTGATCATAATCGCCTCCATCTCCTCCTCAGTTGCTTCTCACCCTCTCCCGCTCATCCCTCCTCCTCTTCGATCCCCTCCTTCACCTCCCCCAACTACCCTCCTCTCTTCCCCCTCGTCCATCTCCTTCGCCTCCCCTCCTGCCTCTCCCCACCTGCTCTTCAATTCCTCTCCTCTCTTCCCCCTCGTCCATCTCCTTCGCCTCCCCTCCTGCCTCTCCCCACCTGCTCTTCAATTCCTCCTGCTGCTAATCACCATCCACCTATCCTCAACCGTCCTTTCTTTATTCCTCGATTCATTTCGCCTCCCGAGTCCGTCTCCTCATCCGGTCCCCCTCCTCCTCCTCATCCCTTCCATCTCCTCCACCATCCCACCCTGGTCTTGCTCATCTTCACCTGCTCCTCCTCCCCACCATCCTGATCATCATCCACTCCTCATCCTCTCCGCCTCACTTCCTCAATCCTCCAATCCCCGCCTCCCCTCCTCTCATTCACTCCCTCCTTCCCTATTCAGCCTCCTCTTCCTCCACCTCCCTTTTCTTTCCTCCTCCTTAGTTCTTCCTCATCATCCTCCTCCTTCTCCACCCCTCCTCCAGACCCCTCCCCTCTCCTCTTCCTGCCTGTCTCTCTTGATGATATGTCATATTCAGTAATTGTTCATTTATGTCAGGTACGTATTCCGATCATATTGATAATCAAAAATTGGGCTCTTTATCAATAACTCGATAAATTGATTTGATCCTCTTCTCTATCTCTCCCTCTCCTCATCCACTTATCTTTCCCTTCTCCTCCTCGATCCTTCTCCTCCCCCTCTCCTTCTCATATTACCTCCTTCCTCATCTCGCCCATCTCTTTGCAAACCCATAATCTGGCGGAGGGTGGGGGTGGTCTGAGCTGTAAGTGGCTGCATCATCCTACCAAATTTGCCAGCAGGAGTCCGTTATAACCTTAACCAAAAGTATCCGTTTCAAAACTGAGGACCTTTTCCTTTTTTCTCGTCAACTTGCCGGGTATAAAAAAGGTATAATTCATTTAAATTTGCAACCCTTCACAAACTCCTGTCTTGCTTGCTCTGTCACTCTTTCCACACACACACTGTGCACACTAGAGAAGGGAATCATAAACAATTGAAAATGATGTTTCGTGTAATATGATTTTATTCAGTATCATATTTTCTAGCTCCATCTGAACTCATTCACACTCAAATTGGAAAAACAAATATTCCCATCAAAGAACTTTACATGTTAAAACACTGGAAACAAAAAGCCAATAAGTACAAAGGTATTCGCTCGAATGTGACCGACAATCCAGAGTGCCCCCCCCCCCCCCATGCCTCTAGCAAACTGTTTGGTTCGGGCAGCACAACATATCTCATAACCTTAGTCTGACATTGCTCCACAACATGTCATAATTTGTGAGTGGCTGCACCAATTTTGAAGAAAAGATTCATTCATGTAAATTAGAAATATTCTTTAGGAATATGGGCGTGAATAATATATCCTTGAAATGTGGACAATTCTGCTAATTTTTTGGGGGAGCACTCTGAATACCTAAAAAAGAATATTGCACAATCCGCCAAATGAAACTCGCATTAAGGAAATACAGTATATGTAACACTATATGAATTCTGTTTCGTTATAATTAATTCACAAAAATATAACTTGTATTAACAAGTGAATATCAACATCTACAAATATCTATGCACTCTTAAGAATAATCGAGCAAGATTTTATGCGCACACCTAGATATCTGCCCCCCCCCCCCCCCCCCTTCAC
>BQKZ01001484.1:21989-43739 GCA_036244855.1 Temnopleurus reevesii
AATTATTATTATCTTTACATATACCAGAAGGCTGGTCACTGCTTTGCGCAAGCGTAAAATTGAAGCCGTACAATATGGCTTAATATTGTACGGCTTAAAACTCCCATGTAGATAATAATATCATTTCAATCATCATCAACAACATCAGTAAATACAATGACTAACATCTAGTTGAGAATAAAAAATGATGTCTTACGCAGCAGGTACAAGGTATATTAAAACTGGAATTGGTTAAAAACAGGAATCACCTGGAATTTTAAGGTTTTTTG
Source organism: Temnopleurus reevesii (assembly GCA_036244855.1). NCBI lineage: Eukaryota > Metazoa > Echinodermata > Echinoidea > Temnopleuroida > Temnopleuridae > Temnopleurus > Temnopleurus reevesii. The sequence goes on from BQKZ01001484.1 coordinate 22,259, forward strand.
GTCATGTATTTTTCAAGAGGCGATCATTGATACCATTTTTTGCTTTAGTTTCTCTAAGAGGAGATAGCATTTAGTCAGGTGCTTTCACCAGTTTGGTTCTTTTTTTTGAGAAGGTGTCCCGGGTGCAGGCTGAAGAGATACTAGACCAGTCAACATCCAGCTTTGACAAAGCCCTCAGATACAGACTAATTGTTCATACCATTATCAATATTCTTTTTCGTTTGTGTTTGTTTTCCACAGTACAAATTCCTTCCAGAAAAGATAGCCTTTAGTCAGGTCCTTCCACCAGTTTGGTTCTTTGGTAAAGTTTCCAGACTGCGAGCTGAAGAGATCCTCCACCAGTCAACATCCAGCAGTGACATAATCTTGAGAGAAAGAAATAAATTGCCCAATTTTACTCATTATTGTAGTCATTATTCTTTTTCTCTTTTTTTCCCGCAGTACAAGTTTCTTCCAGAAGAGATAGCGTTCAGCCAAGTTCTTCCACCAGTTTGGTTCTTTGGGAAGGTCTCCAGACTTCGAGCTGAAGAGATACTCCATCAATCCACATCCAGTGGTGATATACTCCTGAGGGAGAGTGAGGCGCATCCTGGCCAGTATACACTCTCTGTCAGGCAGGATACGGATAGCAAGACGCTCATCAGGCATTACATGTTCAAGAAGAATCCGTTTGGGTTCATCCTGCTCATTGAGGATAAGGTGAGTGATTTTTAGGATTTTGTATTGGGGCGGGGGACGGGTAAGCTGGAGGGGGATGGGTATAATAATGATAATGAATATGATAATGATAAGGATAATGAAATAGTAATGATAATGCTAATAAACTAATAATGATGATGATGATGATGATGATGATGATGATAATGATAATGGTGGCTGTTTATACAGCGCATGTGTCCATCTTACAGTGATCATGGTGCTTTAGAAGCAAATACAAACAGATAGTGAAAACGTGAATGAGATAGAAAGTGATAAGCATAATTTGAAAATCTCCTTTATGTTTTTTTTTCTGCAGCTCAGTAAGATATGATAAATAAAATGATAAGTCAGGAGAAAATAGATGTGATTTCAGATGGGACTTTAAGGATTCTGTTGGTGAGATTTTGTTATAATTGGGGAAGGTAATTGATTCCAAAGGTTTGGTCCTACTACTGAAAATGCACGATCCCTCCATCCTTGTTTTGTTCATAGGGATAATGTTTTATCCAAAATATCATTTCTTATGGAGGTAGTTATTCTGTCATTGTACATTGACATAAGAGTCACACTTTAGATAACATTTTTCTTTACATATACCCATAGTATTCTTTGGTTTGAATAGATGATCTTGAAATCCAGGATTGAAGGGCTTTAGAAAGTTGGCCCTTTGATGATGATAATTATAATGATTGTTTTGATGATCTTCCACATTTTTTAATGTTCTCACATTGTAGCCTCCAGTGCTGAGCTCCATGTAAGAGCTGATGTGGTTCTTTATCCAAGAGAGCGGGGGCCATTTATTACCCATTCAGAAGGATCCCAACTTACCACCAACAATCTATGACGTCAGTGTGCCTTCCCCACCATGTAAGTTTTATCATCCAATTATTTGATTGTCAGTTCAGGGCTCTATTGCATAAGAAGTTACATCTAAATGCTCCTCAAAATGGAACGCAAGTCCTAAATACACGCTCCTTATTGGTGGAAAATGGCGTTGAGATAGATTTTTTGACTTGCGTTAAAGCGCACATTTTTATCCAACAGTGCCCAGATCTCTTAATAAACATGACTTTAGGGGAAAATCTATAGCTTTGTATCACTACAAATACTTTTACAGGATTTTGTGGTTCCTTTTTTATTAATTAAACTTTGTTTTCAGAATTATCTTTCTTCAGTGTTGTGATAAAAATATTCTTATTTTGGGGGACAGATAGTTTGACAGGCATATTTAGTGGATGTTAAGTTGAGGTAATGTATTTATTCAATCAGATGATGTTTCGAAAATCTGGCAAGAAATTGGCCAGGGTTTTCTATGGCAAAAAACAATTTAGGGCTTAGGTGTCTGTTAATTTCCTTAAAAGAATATAGTGTTATTACTATTATGAGTTTGAGTAATGTATCTATGTTTATATCAAGATAAAGATCCTGCCACTGGAGAGCTTTCATCAAAGCAAGTATCTCGAAACCCGATGAGGAAATCAGCAAGTGTAGATGATCACATGATGTCGTCTCCTCATCATCATGGTCATGTGACCAGCCATGTGACAAATCAAGAACCGGAGAATGACTACCTGGTGCCTGATACTGTCCCCCAGAGAGGTGAGGTATCAATTCTTGCAACTGACAATAAATTTTTGCCACCGACAATAAAAGAAAATATAAAAATCGTAGATGGCGCCTTGCAGTTTTTACCTTAAACAAGTCATGTGAGTCAGGATGCCATTTTGGGGGTCATGGACAATTGTTCATGTGCGCTCCTCTTTACCAGCTTTTAGATAAAAAAATCATATTTGTTGTACGATATATTTCAAATAGTTCCTGATATTGACTATTATTACACTATGTCTATGGTGCTTTTTTATGCAGTATCAAGTATTCTAATTATGGGATAAAAAATCAGTAATTTTCTGAAATGATAAATGATCAACCTCAACATATAGACATCGACGCTTGTTGGTGGCAAGAATTGTGTGAGTGAAAATTGAGGGTTGGGAACAGTAGTGAGAAGGGGGGGGGGCTGTTAGGATCTGAGGAAATTTGTGGGTGACAGTAGATTACTTCATCAGCCCGTTCAGCTATCTTTTCATATATTTTCAATAAGAAACCTTTGCGCATAAACAAATAAATTAATGAATAGATGAATAAGTAAAGAAACAATTAATTAAGAGATGAATACTGAAGCAGATAAAAAGTTAAAAATTTTTGTGGTGGTGTTATTTTCACTAGTTTTGCATTCTTGGCTTCGCAAAAATGTCCACCCAGTATGATATACTGTATATGATTACAAACACTGTCAAAAGACAGGAAAATAACAATGCGCTAATGTGTCGAGCTGGTCTGAAAACGCAAAAATATCTCTGTTTAAATATTGGCTTATAGTACTGGAAGTAAGTTTTGCATTTTTTTTTTGCAGGTCGAGCACCATCATCATCCAAGTCTCCGCTCGGGAGCTTGAGTGAATCGTTTGATGATACAGACGACACGTATTCTCCTGCTGATGACATGCCTATAAGGGAAGCCCCTCGACCTCCTCCTTCAGGTAAACCACCCCTGTATAATGCACACTCATACACTCCTGCACACTGGGGGTCAGTTCCACGGGGTCATCACAAGTCTTTTCTTCATAGACATCCTGTTAAATTTGTGTGAGAATCTTTCTTGAGGTGTCTGTTAAAGAAGACACATGAAGGTCTGGTGCAACTGGTCCCCATTCTTACCTCAAAATTATAGGGCTGGTTTTGTCTTTTTCAAGTACAGTGTATGTCCATGTTTTGTGTGTAAACAGGTTAGTTTGGGTCAGTTTTCGGGGGGGGGGGGGGTTGGGGGGATTTAGACAATTCTTATACATTGTTGTTTGAATATGTGATTGAATTTGTAAGCTTTAATCTTCTGTTTCCCAAAACTTTTATGTTTACCATTAAAATACCTTAAGTACGTACACAGTCTAAACATAGTGATTTAGAAATGTTTTATGAAACTTATTTAGACACAGATATTGTGGCTTATTATTTATGGTATACCAATGACAAAATAATAATCACTTTTGTAAAAAATTCTTCGATAATTTTGTTGAAAACTATCCAAATTCAAACAATTTTCTTTACAAATTTACTTCAGAAGTTTTCTACGATGTTGAAATGGTATAAGATTTTTGATCAAATAATGGGGATGAGAATTGGAAATCAGTGTAAGATTTGTTTGTGTCCTGTTGTGTGTATATATGCAGCATGACATGCATTGTGGAATTTACAATGGACTCTGCATCTGTATTGTGCATTCATGTGGTTTATGTATCAAGTTGTGTATTGAAGTACGATTTAGCAAGTGCTGAAAATTGAATCACAAGGATACATGAATTTAACAGATGTCTTAAAATTCTAAATTTGGATTAATGAGATAACAGTTCTTTTGTTCAATTTGCAACTATTTGTCGTGATATTTGTAGCAGGTTTGTGTTAAGCTCGTTACTGTCAAGCAAACCTAGTTGGAAATTTGGTAACATGGCTTCATGCTTTTAATATTAAAAGCAATAACAAACCTAATCATTGTGTTTTGTGGGAATTAGTAGGTGCACAGAGTCAATTGAAATTTTCAAATTAAAAAGAGAAATAGAACAGCACATTCATGTTAATAAAAAAGCAAGGTTTTGGTATGTACTGCATTCTTGTACTTAAATTGAATAGAAATACATTTTGCACCTTTAATGCATTTGGCTTAATTGGCTTACTTGAAGGGGCTTTCATATATCAGCTCATTTTTTGGAATGCTTGTTAAAGAAAAACAGCCTTTTTGCCCAAGTTAAATAATGTGATGTTAATATATGAAAGCCCCATTAGAGCTTGTGCATTAGAGCATTAGGATGCATGTTGTGTTGAAAATTGCATGACTTAAAATGAAATACCTTTCTTTATCCCCCTCTGTCCCCCATTTTCTCTGGTCGTGTTGGTCACCACCCCTCATGCTTCTTTGCTTCAACTAACCAAACATTATTGTGGGTTGTCCCTGGTTCGTCTCCACCCCACTTTCACTCCCTCTCCACCACTTCCTCATCCTATTACCATCCCTCTTTTCTTATGTTCGTCTCTTTCTATCACTTCCTGCCTCCTCCCTACCCATCGCACTTGTGCATTTCTTTCTCCCCCTCTCTCTAATTCTTTTTTCCACTACCTCCTTCCTGCCTTTCCTCTCGTCACCCTTTCCACATTCTCCACTCTTGCTTTCCCTCTCTTTTTGTGCCTCAATTTTCTTGTTGGAATCATCTTCCTCTTTCCCTGCTTTGGTCAATTTATATTGATGTTCAGTATCTTTTCTCTCCTCTCCATTTCGTTCTTCATCTGTATTTTTTCTCCTCTCTTCTTTCCTCTCATCTTCTCTCTATTTTTCTCTTTATCTATCAATCCTCCTTTCTCTCTTTGTTCATATTTTCATTTATTTCTTTCCATCTCTATCCTCTCTTATATTTTGTTCTCTCTATTACCACTCTCCTCTTTTCTCTCCTCTCATCATTTCTCTAATCTCCTTTCGCTTTCATTCTTCCTCTCTCTCTTACTCTCTGTGCATCATTATTCCTCTCTTTCTCTTCTCTTCTCACTTCCATTTCCCTCTGCATTTCTCTCCTCTTTCCTCTTCTCTCTATTCCCTCCGTCTCTCTTCCCACAACCTTCACCACTCTCTCACACCAACATTCCTCTCTCTAGCCAGTCCACACTACCCCGCACCCCCCTCTCCATCTCACCACCAACACCAACACCGGGCTGAGCTAGCCCTCCCCTCTCCCCCCGAGGGCAGCAACAACCTCACCACGGGTTACGTCAAGATGCGTAGCTTCAGCTCCACGCCTGCCCTCCAACATGGCCGACGGCAAGAGGATGTTGGGTACATCAACATGAAGAAGCAGTCCAGTTTTGACGAGGGATGCGGTCCGGATGGTGCTCGGGGTTCTGGTGAGAAACCTTCATCCCTAAATCCTTTCCTTGGTGATTCCATGCAATCCCTTTGCATCACTTAAATCTGTTGCATCTGCCTTGCATTGTGAACAGTTCCAAGGAAAATCTCTTGCGTAACATTTCCTATTTTCCTAGAAAATATAGGTCTTAGTACAGAAACTAATCAAAAGTTTTGATAGAAATAAGTATAAGTTATTAAAAGAGAGCAGTGGAAGCAAACAGATTTCAGGAAAGTAAGCATGAATAATAGGAACTTTCACTAGAAATGAAAGGACTGTAGGCATTGGCATTATGGTAAACAATCAATATTGTACAAAATAACATTTTATGTACATATATGGAAAGGAAAGACAGTTGAAGCAAACAAACTTTCAAGAGAGAAAGCATAAATGATATTTAAATTTTTCTTTGTCACCAATAAATTCAAAGACTATATTTCCATTGATTGCTTGATGAGCAAAGCTTTATTCTCTACAATTTCGATCATTAACATCCTGTTTTTATGATCACAATTTATTTCACTTTCATCAAGTACTAGTCCACCCATCAACTCTGACAAAAACGAAAGGGCCTAGGAAAATAGGAATGTTTGCTTAGCACAACATCGTCTTATGATCTCCCATTGTCCAAAGAAATAATTTCGTCTTTGGATATTGATTAAAAAAATATTGTGATGGGCAGGCCACTCTGCATGGAATCACCCCTCTCCTTTTCTTGCTATAAGTTCACCTAGTTGCAAAATTTATTGTTTTAATTGAAAATTAAGGAGTCCTAGTGCATTGTTCAAAAGTGCATGACTGTTGCAGTAGTATTAGTGCATGAAAAACTTGTTTTTGTCTTGAAAAGTCCTGTGAATGTTTCGTTAGTGTAGATCTTTCTACCTAATATCTTAGTCAATTTAATTATTAAAAAAAATTAAATGCCTTCAAAGAATTTACAAATAGAAAAGCATATTTCAAAGGCAGAATGAGAAATGAAAGTGACTGAAAAGCACAACACACATTTGAGCTGTTTTTCATGTCTTTGTTTAATCACTGGAGCATATTGAGGTCAATTCAGTTCTTTTTAACAAGTACTTCAAATGTTCTTCCTTTGAATGAACTATTCAAATATAATTTTTGAAGAAATGGAAGCTAAAAAAAGCAAACATCTAAACCTCTTCTTTTTATAAATTATGTTAGTCAATGGTTTTTTTTCTTGTGATTATATACATGTTTATTTGTAAATGATAACCAACCAAAATATACTACATTCTACTATTTTGTTTTGAACAAAATTACTCAAAATTTTTGATTTTCGATATGTTTGAAAAGTTCCCTGTTTCTTGTTTTTTTAATGAATTTTCTGTAGTGATTGGTATTTCTGCTACTGTATTTAGAAATTGTGTCATATTTTAACATGTTTCTTCCCACAACAGGTACATTTAAAAAAATCAGTTTCAGTGCAGTAACAACTTTGTTTCAATCCATAAATAGCGGGCATTGGCTGATACTAATAGTATAATATGCTTTGCTATTAAACCAACATGCCATATATCATGATAGTTCAAAGCATTAATCCAATATGTGTAGTTCGGTAGAAAATCTTAGTGCTAGTGCTAGATTTTCCTTGGTGTTGGCTGGGGGCTTATGACACTAATATCTTTCCAATGATCCACGTCTGTTGTAGAAAATTTTCATATTTATATTCAATTCTCTAGGAAACCTAACAAACTCTGGCAACGTAATAATAATATCTGGGTCTTATTTTTTCATTTTGTGTTTACTAGTTTTATTTCTATTCTGCAAGGAAATATCACTGATTGAATGAACCTGATGAAGTTAGAATATTAAAGTTTAACATTATTTTAGGATTTTAATATCTTTCAAGCTGCCAAGGATAATAATTTAGATTTCCATCTAATTAATCATATTTATATACATGTATGACCTCTTTTTAAAGTTGTTAAGATTTTTACATTTTTTTTGTGTAAGAGACGATGACCCTTCCTGGAACAAAATTGATTTGCCTCTTTAACATGAATTTTTTTTTCCTGTTTTGGGGAATGGATGTCGAATCAAATTATATATAGGCTATCTAAATTAATTCAACAAAACTGCCTGTTTCTTTCATTGCAGGTCAAAACCATGAAATAAGATTAAGATTTGTGGAAATTCATTTGTGTTTGAACAATCAACAAACATTTCTGTAGATTTAGACTATTCCTGATCAAAAATATCTTACTTGTGGGAGAATTTTTTCCCCCAATTTTCCATCTCCATGCCAACACCAAAATTTCCACTCTTGTAGATTTGCCCTAACCTTCTTAAAAATTTGATCAATATTTGGGCATTTTCAATCAAAAAGCTGCCAACAAATAAAATTAAATCCCCATTTTACTCTGTATTTGCTCATTTTCTTTCCTCTTGAAAATTAATGCTGATCAATCTTGCAATGGCTAGAAAATTAAAAGGTCCGTATTTTCTTTTGTTAGAATTGAACTGGCTGCTGTGATGCTAACTATATACATTTAAAAACACCTTTATGAGTAATGCAAATTATTCCAGGGAACTGGTTGATATTTTGAAGTGTGGAATTAACTTACTAGATATTTGATAGGGTTCACAATTTGAATGATTAAATTAATAATGAAAAGGTTATTGTGCTGGATAAAAGGAAAACGTACATTATATCAAATGAAGATTACTACATTTGAAGTAGTCTTTCATTTTTTTCTTCAATATCTGTGATATGGAATTAACGCTAATGTTATCTTGAAATATTGATTCTTTTTTCTTATTGAATTACTGTTTGCAGTGATATTAATATAAAATTGACCTATATTGTCTGTTCCCCCTAATGTCTCTTGATTTGTCTGACCTATCCTATTTTACCTACCTACCCCCCCCCCCCCCCCTGCAATTTATCTTCCTGGTTCTTTATTATATTAACCTGACTCTCTTTTATTTACTCTGTTTCTATCTATTGGTTTAACTATTTTTCCAAATTATTTGTTACTTTTTTCTTCTTTTCATATTTATTCATCCCTTTCCTTATACATTTCCACATTCCTTTTAATTTTTTTTCTCTTTCTGCTCCTCCACATTTTTCTTACTTCTTTAATTGTTTGCATTTTCTTCCTCTCAATTTACTTTCTCTTGATACACTGTCTTATTCTTATGTAAATTTTCTGCTTATTATTTTCCCTCCATATTCTATTTGTTTTCTGTTTTCTTTAACTTCTTATTCATTGTACCTCTCACTGCTCTTCTCTATTGTATTTACTTTTTTCCACCAATTTTTGTTTCTACCTCTGGACTTATTCCTATTCTCACCCTTGTCATATTCTCATTACTTCTCGTTCTGCTTTTTGCCCTCCCAAAGGCAAGACCCCCACCCCGCCTCCTCTGCCCCGAAAGTCCCGTAGTCACCATGGTTACTGTACGCACTTAAAGTCCGTTCCCGAAGAGCTCGGAGAGAGTGGCGTCACATCACCCTTAGTTCAGCATTTGAAGTGTGAGTTAGACTAGATAGTCAAGTAATCCATCGCATGATTTATTCTTGCATGAAAATTACGACAAAATAGAAATTCATTCCGTTGTTTGGTTAGTTATCATTCCAGAACAGGAATAGTCCGCGCATGAAAGTTAACAAGAAAACGAAGCCCATCTCTGTGTCATCATACATGAGGTCATCATTTTAATATGCATTTTATTTTTTTATTGATATGTTGAATAAAATGTTCCTTCTCTTATGTTTTTTTTTGTATGGAAGTGAATATTGATCGATGTGCGACAAAACTCTTTTACCCTTCAGTAAATCTGTCCTCTTTTATTAATATTTCATCAGTAGATTTGTTTGGCTTGTTGCTCTTTTTGCTTCATTGCATTTTTTAAACTTAAATATATGTCCCTTTAAAACTCAATTTGCATGCTTTGTATTGTTCTAATCAACAACTAATACATTATACATACTGCTCATATTGTATTATGTCATTATTTATTAAAACAATTACCTACTAATTTCCATACCTGGTGTTGGGAGTTTACATTTTAGTGCATGAAAAAGTTAATTCATTTAAAATATTCAAACAATTTGTAGCCTTTTAAAAGCACCCAAATTGTACTTGAAATACACTACATGCACCATTTTACATTTTACTACAATACCATTTAAACAATTTGTAGTCATTTAAACCACCCTAATAGTAATAGAAATGCACTACATGCACCATTTTACATTTCAGTACAATACCATTTAAACCATTCGTAGCCCTTTAAACCACTCAAATTGTAATAAAGATGCACTACATGCACCATTTTACATTGCTCACAAAAAAGTTATATCATTTTCACCCATGCAATGTTTCATGGTATGGTTGATAAACATGATACACTAACCAAATGTGATCTACAGTAATTGTCCCTGTGTGTGAGACTTTAAGCCTCTCTTACAACCGGGCGTGCGCCTTCGCAATTTCTTGAAAGCGCAGAGTGGACGCAGCGTGAATTCCAAATTTGAGCAGAAGTAAGTGGGAAGTACTTAATAAGTACGTGTGTCTTGCTCGAAGAGTGCGTCCCGCACGTGGTCTGTGCGCTATTTTGGAAGTAGGAAGAAGTAAGTTGCACGCACGAGCTCTACTTCTAGCGCACTCAATAAGTGGGACAATCGTACGTGAGTGGCAAGTGAGGAGTGCGCTTGTCAAAAATCGTACTTACAAAGTAAGTGAGAAGTACTCACCATGTAAGTGTTACGCAAGACGATCGTGCGTCAAATTGGACAGATAATCGCAATTTGAAAACGAGCCAACCTAAAAATAACAGTTTTAACAGTCGTAAAATAATGAAGATAATAATAATAAAAATAAAAATTATAGTAATAAACTGACGAAAAGAGTGTGAGGAAAATCGGAAAACATGACTGAGCCTAGGCAAGGACAATCTATATAACTTGTATTAAAAATTATACAAATCAGAAAAATATTTGAAAAAGTTTGAACTAAATCGGACATACTTCAATAATATAACTGAACAGTGATCTCCATGCGAATTGGCAAATTTGAGTCACGTGTTATGACCTAAGTTATACTGTTCTCGTAACATATTGGGCTTCTTAGCATCCGCTTTAACCCACAAATGCATACTTGTTAATACATCCAAAACGTTGAATCATTACATGCACCTGCACCCATGTATTTATGGAATAAAAAAGAAGTCCTTCTTTCGGTGAAGGGGTCGAAATACAGGGTTTTACAGCAATGAGATATAATAAACTATCTGCAGAGAAGCGCATCACGTGAATAAAACTTGCCAATTTGCATGTAAAAATAATTGTTGAGTTACATCATTAAGATATTCATAACTTCCTTATTTGTCGTCCGTTTTGCTTCAAACTATTTTTTATCTGTTCGTCTGATTGTTTTGCTTTTAATCCAAGCTGTATTTGTTTGGCCCAGAAAAAAATAATGCTTTCTGTGTCATTTGATTGTATTATCAGGACTATACCGCCAAGCAGAAAATTTGCTGATCTTTTGTTTGGGACCTGTATACAAAAATAAATACGTAAATAGATGAATACATGTAGATAAAAAAAAAAAAAACAAACAAGAAAGTCTGGAAGTTTTGATCAGATGAAAAACATTAGATATATGCTAATTTGATGCCTTAAGTGAACAGCTAACAATTTATTTACATTACAAGTATACAACATTACCTTTTACCATCAAATTGGTATTTTCCCAGGAAATTTAATTATGATTTCTTGATGATATAAATGTAGTCATATGCTTGTCCACATCTCTATTTGAAATAGACTTTTTATCATTTTATAAGATAATTGAGTAACAAGAAGTATAAGATATTGCCAAACTTAATATATTTATTTAATTAGATATAACAAGAGGGTGAGCATAACATATAAGAATATAAAGTCGGTTAAGGTTCTGAAAAAATGCATTCGATGAAATCACGATTCAATTTTCTGAACATGAACAAAATAAAGAGCGCATAATTCTTTGATGACATCATTCAATTTGGCAATTTGGTGTATTATATTCTTTTTCCCAGATGTTCACTTTATTTCTACCTCCATATTAGTTATTCTATTTTCCTCAAATTTTTCTCTCCACGTGACTCTTTTGCTCCTATCAAAATAGTATTATTTGGTGGAATATTCTTTTCATCCAATGTGACACTGCTAAGAAGTATGCATCGTCGCCTTTTACATTAATGCAAGCGGAGGAACCGCATTTCCCAACACACACTTCTGAGGTGCTGATCACGTTCGTCGTCTACGTGTGACGTACTTCAGAGGTACAATAGAAGTACTCACCACGCACTGTGGAAGTAAGTCATACACACGAATGTAGTGTGCTCATTCCCCAAATTGTTAACGCGTACATTGGAAGTGAGTGCAAAGTACGATGCTCTTGCTTGTAAAGTACGCTTCAACGCAGAAGTTTTTTTCATGTTTCGCCTGCGTTACACGTTCGTCTAACGCACTTACTCAGTACTTTAATCGTGCAACCTCTGAGCGTGCTCCCTGCGTCTTTTTTGGCGCAGAGTGGAAGTAGCAAAAAACTTGTCGACAAGTTTTCGGGCTGCATGCTTTGCATCGTGTCTGCAACCACTAAAAGACGTACTTCCCACGCATGTGCAACTGACCACTTGACCCATTTTTGGAAGCAGACCACACGCAGACCGCACGCACGTCCGGTTGTAAGAGAGGCTTTAGAAAATCATATTGTGAGGATAAATCTGGTTATGTAACTACTTTCACTGCTCTTCAAATTTTATTTGTCAAACACAAGTTCACAAGAGGGTTTAGAGAATTCAATACCATTCAAGTGTTCATTTCTAAGAAGCTAGGTTTTTTTTTGCAAAAGACAAAGAGTATCTTTATAATGATTTTAGTTTTTCTTCATTTCAAGCTGACTTTTAGTGCTACTGCTCCTGTTAAGTGCAGATTATGATTTGTTTTTATTTTAAACTTTTTTTTTTAATCCAAGGGAAGGAGTGAATACTGGGTGTTCGAGTCATTGTTATTTCAAAGATGTGTTGATTTTAAACCAAGTTTTACTGAGTATGTTGTAAAGGCATAAATGATTTCATGCTAAAATGCCAACGCTTATTTGAAAATTAGTCTTTTCCAGAACCATTGATGCATGATTTGGCATGTTTTTTGTGGTTTTTGTCTAAAAAATTAATTTCTCATGCTATTTCACAATTACACATTTAAAGTGCACACACATGCATCTGCACACATAAACTCACACATACATACACTGCAGCTCTCTGAAAATAGCTTGTGTTAAGAAAATAATGTATTAAAAAAGTAATATATATTTTAAAGTCATATATGCATTGTTTGTCTGTGAAATTAACTTCCTTAAGAAAAAAAAAATTCTAAATTTTCTAAAATTTTCAGCGTTTAATTGTTAAATTAGTAGTATAAAAAGAAATGAATTAAAATTATATCAAGCTAGATGCTGTTTTCACCTTTTCTAAAATTTCATTTAAGAATATGTGATATAGAAATGCATTTTATTAGTCATTCCACTCTGTATTATGTTTGTTTAAAATGCTGAAAAAAACATATTTTCAATACATCAAAGTGCAGAATATCATACATCAATTTGCATCAAATCATAAAATGAAGCATTTTTTCACCAATTCTAGACACTGGGGTATTTTTCATAGTCTTTTGTAAGACAGGACATATGCCTCAAGCCAGGAAGCGTCAATTCACTTACTTATACATATATTTAAAGGGTATCTGAGGTTAAAAAAAATATCATTTGGTTATCAGATAAAGGGGAACTTCACCCAGACATTGATGCACTGTCAGTGGATGAAGAAAAATACAATGATCAAACTCTGAAAATTTGAGCAAAATCCAACAGTCCATTCAAAAGTTTAGATTTTTCAAAGTTTTCATCTAAACCCCCATGGGCTCCTTAAATTGGCAACGTACAGGCACAAAATGGCTGCCAACATGGAGAACACTCCATTCACTTAGTACACATAATTTCACATTTTCTTCTTTTTCTCGAAAAGTAGACAATAAATCAACAAAATTCATTCCAAAATGCATGCAGAATAAAAATGTCCATATGATATTTGAAGAAAGAAGTACAATTTTGTCTACTTTTCCAGAAAAAGAAAAAAATATGAAATTCTGTGTACAAAGTGAATGGAGAATTTTCCATGTTGGCAGCAATTTTGTGCCTGTACGTTGCCAATTTGAGGAGCCCATGAAGGGTGTAAATCAAAACTTTGGAAATTCATAACTTTTGAATGGATTGACAGATTTTGTTCGAATTTCCACAGTTTGTTGATTGTATTTTTCTTCATCAACTGAGCGCACATAAAAGTCTGGGTGAAGTTCCCCTTTAAGTACATGAAATTGACCCCAGATAACTTTATCAGACATGATATGGACTACAAGCAAAGGGGTTAGAAGCAAATAAACGTCTTGTCCATTATCCCGAGTGAGGCTCCTTGCGTGGCTTCTTAAATGCATTTTTTCTTTTAATATGATGGTATGTTTAGGGGAGTTGGTTTTGTGTATACTTCTGACTAGCAAATTACATTTTGAGCCTCAGATACTCTTTAATATCCTACTGGTTTACAATAAAAGGTACATAATTCACAATACATTCAATTTTATGAAAAGGGTACTGTAGTTTACAATCATACTGTAAATTTGTATTAAAAAGAAGCTTCAATTACCATCTTTAAGGCATTGCTAACCAATTTAGTTTATACTTTGTTATTCTGAAGGTTTTTTTAAATGAAAAATCATTATTCTTGGTTGAGGGTATTATAGGTTATTCATAACACTGTGCTCCTCGAAAAAACAAAGATTCAGCAGCAAATATGCAAAAATCTAGTAAAGATGTGCTAAGTGGGATGGGGCAGAGTTTTTTTTTTTTTGTTGTAGTGCCAAATGCATCTGACCCTAGACCCTTATGGTAAAAGCTACCTCACAAATATCAAAGCAGCCAGTATATTTTTTAATATTCCTGACAATTTTTATTGGGTTGCGTAGAAAACAGAAATTGAAAAATCATTTTTCTTAGTTGAGGGTATTATAGGTTATTCATAACACAGTGCTCCTTGAAAAAAAAAAAAGATTCAGCAGCAAATATTCGAAAAGCTAGTAAAGATGTGCTATGTGGGGTGGGGCGGAGAGTTTTTTGTTGTTGTTGTAGTGCCAAATGCATCTGACCCTAGACCCTTATGATAAAAGCTACTTCACAAATATGGAGGCGCCGTGGTGTAGTGGTTCTGACTCTCGCCTTTCAACTAGAGGGTTGTAGCTTCGAGTCCCACCCATGGCGTTAATTTCCTTCAGCAAGAAATTCATCCACATTGTGCTGCACTCAACCCAGGTGAGGTGAATGGGTACCTGGCAGGAATCTTTATTCCTTGAAATATAAATGCCAAGTGCGCTGGTGGCTGCCGTGCTAAAGCCAGGGTAATAAAAGCAAAGCGCCTTGAGCACTCAGCAATGAGAGTGGATACGTGCGCTATATAAATTTTATATATTAGTGTTATTATTATTCTTGGTTGAGGGTATTATAGGTTATTCATAACACAGTGCTCCTTGAAAAAAACAAAGATTCAGCAGCAAATATTAAAAAAGCTAGTAAAGATGTGCTATATGGGATGGGGCGAAGGTGTTTTTTGTTTTTTGTTTGTTGTAGTGCCAAATGCATCTGACCCTAGACCCTTATGGTAAAAGCTACCTCACAAATATCAAAGCAGCCAGTATATTTATTTAATATTCCTGGCAATTTATAATGGGTTGGGTAGGAATCGGAAATTGGAAATAAAGTATTTCAGTTTCACATGATCTGTTCTCAAGCAAAAATAATCACAGAGGAAAAAACCCCTAAGAAGGGCTAGATATGTTTTAAATTGTGCATTTGTCTAAAAAAAATATTGTTTAGAATTCTTATAAGGGCACTGTGGAATTAGATTACATTTAGGGGGTGTTGCTCAAAGGTTGCAATTGATCGTAAGTTGCAGTTGATCGGTACACGCCAATCAAAATCATTGTTTCATGCGCCGCTTGTTAAATGCACACACCACGCGTGAATGAAAATGGGCGTTAAGTTTGCAAAGTTGCAGTTGATTTGCAGTTGATTTTGAGCAACACCTCCTAAGATAGTCAAATTTACATTCAGAGAATATGTAAGTCCTTGCAGTTCATCAATTAAATTGTAGTGATATGAAAATCTATTTTTTAAGTTCATCTGCAGCACCCTGAATTAAGAAATTCATCTTAAAAATATGCTATGCACACATCTAAATTTAGACGTTTTTATTTCACAGATTAGGTCTTTCAGAGGTTATGATATCATTCATTTAAAAAGAAAGGTTTATATAAGTATTTTGAAAAGTTATGTGAACCTTTTTTTTTAAAAGTCAGGTTTATAAATGCCAATAATAACCACCATGTAATTATATCTTGCTTTTATTGTTATGTATTGAAAATGTAAGCATTATGTGAACATTTAGACATTCTAAAAGCATCTTGAGTATTTCAGAGCTATGTAGAGCCAGTTTAGCGAGAAATGATACTTATTTTGCACATAGCTCTACAGCACAAGCTTTCTTATTTTAGTTTGCAACCATTAGAAATGATTTTGAAAATGACAAAAAAATTCCCCAAATTTTAATATCTTTTATGCTCCGTTCATTGACAATATAGCATACCAATGTAATAAACTACAGTTTCTTCTCAGCACAAGGTACAGACAATATTGTTTGCATAAAAATTCAATAAAACTATCCCTGTTTTACTATTCTAACTTAATTCTGGCTATTTATGAATGATTAAATAACATATTTATGTTATCTTCTGTATAAATCATATATTGGTTTATCAACAGTTATATGAGCTTATCTGTCTTCTACTAAAACTCTTTGAAAATTAATGGGGAACTTGCCGCTATATGCTATTTTATTAACCAAGAAGATTATTCACCTACATGTATCTCTATTTCTTTACAGTTCTATATATGATGAAAAATAACATATGCTATTTGTGCACTCTCGGGTAATCAATATATTATGTACTTCTGGTGGAAGAAGTGATGACTATTGCATTTTGGGCCAGTTTATGCAGCATTATAAATGCACTTTTGCACCCCATATATACATGTACATGTATGCACTACATTTAGCCTGAAAACAAAAAAAAAATTAATCATGCAATATCACAAAAAAGTTGTGTGTGCTGATTGGCTTGTTATTGACCTTTGAACTTTGACCTTGAATTGAAGACAGTTTTGCTTGTTCACACAGGTTCTTTCCTAAAACGAGACAGCGATGTCTGACTGGGGTAAGAAAGCGTCATTTTATGAGAATCTGAACGCACCCATTTAGATGTAGCAAGCACTTTTAAGAGATAAATTTGTTGATAAAAAGAAAATATATTGGAGTTATTTGAAATTTTTAACAATACTGAGTTTTGAACATTTTTAATGTCTATTTCACTTATGAAAAGTTTTCTTTGAAAAAAATGCAACTTTAGAGTAATTGTAAGTGTAATATGGGAAATTCCCAAATTATTTCTTTAAAAGTAAGAATGCCATAAAGTGCTTTAACGTCACAATTATTTCCTTGTTCAGGAGGTTATAATGTAAATTGGTTTGAAGTCCAGATGAATTTTGCGAATGTATTTATAAAGTAAATATTGTTATATGTTGGTGCAAGACATTAGACTCTTTAGGGAAACTCATTATACATTCCCTTGTCTGGAAAAAAATCATGGTTAAAAAAAACCCAATCCAGTAGTCACTTTTGAGATTTTGCAAAAGGATTTGATTTATGTGTCAAATGAACTACATATGAGCATCACATATTATGATTATAATTATCATTATTTTGTTTTTTATTTTTTTTGTACATGTAGTAATCTTGTATATTTGATAAAGTGTTTTTGTGTGGTACAAAAGAAACACCACTATAATACATTTTTTGGTACATGTAGACTAGTGAATGTTATTTTCAAGAATATGGGGTCTGTTTCTCCAAATAATTTAAACATTACCAAAAAATCATATTTTCAACACATTTATAGTAAAAAGTAAGACTATGAAGGTCTTCAATTGAATGATTTTTGTGTAGGGTAGTTAAATAATTGAAATAATTCTTGCCTGATCCCAACATTAATAAACACTATGAAGGTCTTGATTTACATGCCATTGTATAAATTCGTTTTTGAAAGTTTATGTGAATGAAAAATTAAAAATATGAAAGAGATTGGGGCGTTGGTTGATAGAGAACACTCAGAGATATTCTTTAATCTTGGTCTAAAGATGATTTTTTAATGAATGTTTTCATACACATGACCATATCTCTGGCAAATAATTCCTAATTGTGTTTTTTAGAATGTATTGGTATTGTCATTAGATGTATGAATATTATAGACTTAAAAATACTTTGAAATAAAAATAAATCTATAAAAAATAATGACTATTTGATTCAAAACTAAAACAAAAACAACTAAATCTAATATAATTTCTTAAAATTAAACACAATATACATGTAGGTACAAAGTATGTTTAGAAAATCAGAATTATAGGTTTAGGACCCCAGCAAACCACAGCTTGTGGATAAAGTCTTTTCCAACAGAACAGTAAAATGACAAACAAACAACATCAATTTGGAGAATTTCAGAAAGTAATACTGTAACACATGCATGCAACAGTTCCATATTTTGAATATTTGAATAATATTTTTAGCATGCTATAATATTTACTTGATAATATATGAATGATACACGTTCATGCATGATGATATCTCATTATTTTCTAGTTAACATGAAATCGAATGCTATAAATGGTTTGAGTTGAGAATTGAGGTACACCTTCATTTTTTTTAATAGAAAATGTTCCTCCCCATGTAATCCTCCCCATTTATGCAGTTTTTCCTTTCTCATCTGTTCTACAATTGCCATAATTTTCCTTGTAAATGTAGGTTTTATGTTGTATGGCATGCATTGTGATAGGTATGGGAAAATGACAGTTTATCAAAACTGGCAGGTAACCCAGTTCAACCAAATACATCCTGTTGCTAGTCTATGGGGGAATATAGAAGTATAACTTTTGCATGAAAGTCATACAAATGTTGAATCTACACAAGATTCCCTCTTGTTGAGTTTAATCTTTGTTCTGTCAAAATATTGTGATTTCTTTTCTGCTAAGATGCTTTAATTCCAATGTTAATATAAATCATTGTTCATCCAGAGAACACATATTTATTCAAAAATAATTTAAGAATACTAGAATGATATGAATTTCACTATCAATCTAACTATGAACATTTGTTTATCATGGATGATTTACATGTACTGTATCTGCATCATTGTATATTGTTCATAATATCAATGTATTCATTACCGTAATTTCATAATCTTGAGATAAGTTCAGGAACATGAAGTAAAATTCCTAAACTAATATTTTGTTTGGTTGGCTATAAAATTAATATAGTAGGCATAACTTGAGGTAATAGATACTGGAATTTAATTTTGTGACTTCCTTTTAATACATCTATAAACTAAACAATGCAGAATCAATAAAGTACTGTGTTGGGGAATTATCCTTCAACTCTTACCTCTACAATTTCCAGAGATATCATAACTTTAAAAAAAGAGATTAGAGCATTAGAACAGATCTGAAATGTTATTGACAGAGGAATGAGTCCTTCTAGATATTCAGAGAATTTCACATTTTAATCCAAAGATATTCAAGTATTTTATTAGGAAAATTAGTATGAAGTCGGCTCTAACTTTTTTTAATGAATGTCTCATCAAAACTAGACATTGTGAATGATTTTATCTGAAAAGTGATTCTATTAATTTCTTTCTTTATCGGTGGAATTTGTAATGTTGATGATATTGAGACCATTGCATTGTTATAGTTCAGGTGATGGAAAAGTAAATTATTGTAAAACTTCAATCCAGTTGGTTAATTTGTCTCATTATTGTACAATTGAGTAATCAAGTATGGATTTAGCTCCCATAATTTTAATCAATGCCTCTTCAAAATGAATAATGATAATAAATGGGGGTCCATTTTATGATGCTTATGGTGCTGTACATCAAATTAGACTTCTAGAAGTAATTAATTTGAGGAACATGGTCATAAACACAACTAAAGAGAGCAATTAAAGAGACGAAAGGAACTTGTCATCTTAATTCCGAAAAATACGTGCACATAATGAAAGTATTGAGACAAGGACATGATGATAAAGTACAAAAAAAGATGATCCAAACATCATTGTATATTGCCATACTAGTTTCCTTTCCTGTCATTAAATACTGCCCTCGATTATTAAAAGGCATTTAGTAACATTGTGTTCATTTGATAAACCATTATCAATTGCCAGATCTTTATTAGAATAGTTGAATAGTGTACATGAATTATAAAGCTGTAAAAATATTGCATGTATATATCAACATTAATAGCTTCAGAAAGAAAGGAAAAAAAAAACCAGATGTAAAATGTTGCCTTCATAGGCACAATGTACTGGATTTATTAGTCATGTGGGTGCTTAATTCAATTTTCATAGATATATTGATAGTCCATGAGTAACTTTCTTTACCATTGCATTTTTTATTGTTTTTTCATCAAACTGAATATGATTAGACAGAACAGATAGCTTGATTTGAGATCTTTGTTATTTTGCACAATCATAATTGAACCATCGTCTTGAATGTTATAATAGAAACAAATGCGAGACATTTACAGAGATGTCAATTAACTTGTTTATAGGATGATTGTAATTTCTGAAATTGAGAAGTAATATCTACCAGAGTGTTCTACAAAGACATCTGGGTATTTCCACGGGGTTGGGTCCATTTTTGTGACATCCAAAAACCCTAAATCTGTGGCTTTTTCAAACCAGGCAAATACAGTCCAAAAATGACATTACCCCAATAACAGTATATCACCCAGAAGTATTCCTCAAAGACCATAGCATATTGGAATTTGATACCTGACAATTTCTTGCACACGCGAAAGCAGTGGGATGTCCATGTAACGTAGTGAAATTTTTGTATACCTGTACCTTCAAATCCAGAAAGGATTTCAAATCCAAATGTGTATAACTGAGAAAAAAAAAAGCAATTTTCATCAATAGATCGAAGCTTAAGAAGATCTGAATAGATCTTCATGGTGAAGTAACAAAGTGGATCACTACGTTACATGGACTTTGCATGGAAAGTGGACCCAACCCCATGGAAATACCCATCTACATAACATGAGAATGTAAGGAAGTAAAAAAATATGTAAAGAAATAACTAAATGAAATTGAATATATCCGAGTATGGTAGAAACGTCTTGATATAATGCTACAACTCTATAATCAAAGCCAAACATTTACTCCTGAAAATAATAATAGTTTGTTCCATTGAGCATTATGGCCAAACACTAAGTGTTGCCATGGCACCAAATTACCCATACAAATCACACTTTTCATACACATATTGTTGTTGTTTTTTTCTATTTGGGATAGAGAAGGAGAGGGAGGTCAGGAGAAATATGTAAATATTTTTTTTAGTTGTAGGTTTCCCAATTTTGCTTTAGGTTAATAAATTTTCATCAAGTCATTTACTAAATCCATTGTATTTTCATAAATAATAGTTTTATTTAATTTTTATGAGGATCATGATCTTAGAGGGAGTTTTCTTATAAAGCAGGATTTATTCTTAATATAAAGATGCTGATTTTAATGTAGTAAATCCGGCTTGGGGTTGCACGGGTTGGGAAAACCAATTCTCCCTGCAAACAACATCACATTAGGAGTAGGGGTCAATTCAAATGATTATTGTAGAACCCCCCCCCC